>JAMKPZ010000260.1:0-39540 GCA_024699675.1 Amphibolis antarctica
TCCTACTCTTTTCCACGACATATTGAATTGAAAAAAACTTTGTATTTATGTAGTGACCCTAAAATAGGATAGGTCATGGTAAATTAACATTGATCATTGCTAATATGTGCATGAGTATTTGTGTTCATCATTGCAAATAGATACACACATACATATAAATATATGCATAATTTTTTTTGTTCCCTGCAGTGATTGTTGCAAATTAGTACTTATTTTATTTGCAAAGGTTTTTACCAATTTATGTGATACTTCTTGTTTTTTAGAGACTAGTTCACTTGATGGATATGTCCATGATCTAATCCTCCACCCAATGTGCATTGCTTATAGAGAGAATTTTGTGTCATGCATGGTAAAGTAAATTATAAGATATTTATGGCATTAAATTTTGGAAAGTGTTGTGCATTTTAATTTATTCAATTTATTTTATTTAGTATTAAATTTCAAGATACAAAAATTTGAATGTTACATCGTAATTATAGAATGACCATGATAGGGATACAACTAAGGGTTAAACCATAGCATTATGCATATAATTAAATGATTAATCACATTATGAATATATGTTTGGACTCTATTGTAAAGATTTTATGTGACTTTAGCTAGATACTATATATAATTAATATGAAAAATAAAATCTTTGAATTTTTGAATATTTTTCAATTTGATATGTATCATGTAAGTTAATGTACCATTATTTTCACCCATGCATCTAGATATTATTTATTAACATTACTTTGTTATTTTTCTAGGCCAACATATCATAATTAATTAAGCTCCATCATTAAATGTTCATCTTTTAAAATCAAAAAAATAGATGAAAATGAGCTACTTTAAATACCACAAATTCATTTCTTTAATCAGAAAAATAGATTGAAAACGAACATCCTAGGAGCACAGAATGAGGCCTTCTTACCTAATGAGGCTTAGAAAAGGAGCATCCTATCAAGTGCCTTTGTTAAAGGAAAGCATGAAGTATTCAATCGAGTTCTCCTTTTAAAGGAATAAAATGCATCAATTCGAAGCCGAAATAGCTGAAATGAGAAGTCAAATGAAATATGTGCAAGAATTAATTCTCCAACAGGTAATACTAGATAAATTGTACCCTCTCTTTCATCCGGCTATCACCTGGAAGCCCATGGGTTTCCACCGGCCCCGTCGGCGGATGGGCCGAGGTACAGAGATTTGAAAGGTGTTTGTGTGAGCGCATCACCACGTGCAGTTGATGGCTAATTGAACGGAGTCGCCACCTTATTTTTGGGTAGAAAACAAGGAAAACCGGATGGGGAAGTGTTCTTTCGTCATCGAAGCGATAAAACCACATGGGTGACGTAACATTGAAGTGAAAACATGAGAGAACTCGAAACGGGGCTCAGGGTACTGTTGGGGAAGGTGTTAGGCAACCCCAGACAGCCCGGGCATTCTCGACCTCTCTCCGGCTCTAAAACGGAAAACATGATAGTCAATCTGGCCACGTACGGCCTCACCTTGGAAAAATTTCCAGGGCGTTTAGAGGGATAACCATATCCCTTCTGATGAAAACAAACGAGAATCAAGTAAACAAATGAGAATTGAACAAAACGGGGATCCATATTGGATCCGGTGGTGAATAGGGGAGAAAAAGATGGGTTTTCGGGGAGCCGGCGGTCGGCTACTTGTACCGGTTGACCGGTGGCTAGTCGGCTGCTTTCCCAAACCATTTGCACCCATGGGGGTTTTGGGGAAATAGGGGCCGGTTCCTTGAACAGGCCAGGCGGCGGCTAGCCGGCTGTTTCCCCCTTCCATGCGCACCCATGGCGGTTTTGGGGAAATGGGGGCCAGTTCCTTGAACCGGCCAGCCGGCGGCTTGTCGGTTGTTTCCCCCCTCCATGCGCACCCATGGTGGTTCTGGGGAAATGGGGGCCGGCGGCTTGCTAGCTGTTTCCCCCCTCCATGTGCACCATGGGGGTTTTGGGGAAATAGGGGCTGGTTCCTTGAAACGGCCAGCCGGCGGCTTGCTGGCTGTTTCCCTCTCCATGTGCACCCATGGGGGTTTTTGGGAAACCGGGGCCGGTTCCTTGAACTGACCTACCGGCGGCTAGCCGGCTGTTTACCCACTCCATACGCACCCATGGGGGGGTTTTGGGGAAACGGGGGCTGGCGGCTTGCCGGCTGCTTCCCCCCTCCATGCGCACCCATGGGGGTTTTGGGGAATTGGGGGCCAGTTCCTTGAACCGGCTAGCCGGTGGCTTGCCGGCTGTTTCCCCCCTCCATGCATACCCATGGGGGTTTTAGGGAAACGGAGGCTGGTTCCTTGAACCGGCCCACCAGCGGCTAGCCGGCTATTTCCCCACTCTTTTTCCTTTTGACGTCTGTAAAAGTAGGGGATTTAACGGAGGACTTATATTTTCCTAGAAAATGGAAACCGTCGGGTTGTACATTTTGTACACCTGAATGGCCACCGCCGGCTTCCTTGCCAGCGGCGTCATCCCGGAAATCTTTCCGGGGTATCGAGAGGGTTGGCTTACATCTCCCGGAAAAGAAACGGACACCATTGGGTTGTACGTGTTCATACACCCGAACAGCCGCTACCGGCATCCTTGCTGGTGGCGTCATCTCGGAAACTTTTCCAGGGCATTGGGATAGTAGACTTACGTCTCCCAGAAACATGTATGGGCACCGTTGGGTTGTACGTGTTCGTACAGCCGAACGGCCGCCGCCGGCATCCTCGCCGATGGCATCATCCTATGAACATTTCTGGGGCATCGGGTGAGTAGACTTACCTCTCCCGGAAAGACGTACGGGCACCGTTGGGTTGTACGTGTTCGTACACCCGAATGGCCGCCGTCGGCATCCTCGCCGGTGGCGTCATCCCAGGAACTTTTCCAGGGCATCGGGAGATTAGACTTACGTCTCCTGGAAAGACATACGGGCACCGTTGGGTTGTTCGTGTTCGTACACTGGAACGGCCGCCGCTGGCATCCTCGCCGGTGGCGTCATCCCGGAAACTTTTCCGGGGCATCGGGAGAGTAGACTTACTTCTCCCGGAAAAACGTACGGCGACCGTCGGGTTGTATGTGTTCGTACCCCCGAACGGCCGCCGGTGGCGTCATCCGGAAACTTTTCCGAGGCATCGGGAGAGTAGACTTACTTTTCCCAGAAAAACGTACGGGGACCGTCGGGTTGTACGTGTTCGTACACCCGAACGGCTGCCACCGGCATCCTCGCCAGTGGCGTCATCTCGGAAACTTTTCTGGGGCATTGGGAGAGTAGACTTACGTCTCCCGGAAAAACGTACGCGGACCATCGGGTTGTACATGTTCGTAGACCCGATCGGCTGCCGCCAACATCCTTGCCAGTGGCGTTGTCGCTGAAATCTTTCTGGGACCCCGAGAAGGACCTATGGAGGTTGGATAAAAATTCGTAAAGCCTACTTGGAAACTTAGAGTTTCCATGTAAAAAGACTCGACAAAAGGGTCACGAGTGAACTAAGCTCGACCAGGCCAGGTGGATTCACCCGGCCCGGAGGGCGGCCATCGGTACCTTCGGACGTCTTTTCGAACGAATGATACTCGGGTGTCTTCCGACCGTTCCCTTGCACAGGAAAGGTGTTATGTGGTCGGGGCTCGACGAAGCACCGTAGAAACATACGTAAAACAGTGAGGGTGGAAGGACTTACCTATAGGGGGGGTCGTCGACGGGGATTGGAAGTCCTTGCTCCAGCATGGTGAAAAGGGGTCGAGGCCCCGAGCTGCTTTCCTCCTTCGGAACCGGTGGACGATTGTTTCTCCAGAGGGTGTCAACCTTCTTCTCGAAAATTCAAGCCTGCTCAGTGATGTGGGGGGCTGCTCCTTTTATAAGGGATTGCCTTCCTTCTTTGGGGGTGCCCGAAGATGGAAGGCGGCATGATTCCGGGCTTGATTATGCAGTCCGCGTAATCGATTTGCAAGATTTCAGTGATTAAATCCCATCGTATTTTCTTGATTGATTTAGTTTTCCTTCTTGGGTACCCAATCGGCGGCCACTACGTGGTAGGCGGAAACCGGCTGGTCCCCCCATCAATTTCTCCAAATGTGGGTTTTTGGGGATCTAAGTGCCGCTTCCTTGAAGCAGCTTGCCGGTGGCAAGACGGCTCCATCCCCCCAACTTTTCACCAAATGTGGGTTTTTGGGGGTCCGGGTGCCGTTTCCTTGAAGCGGCTTGCCGGTGGCAAGCTGGCTCCATCCCCCAACTTTTCAGCAAATGTAGGTTTTTCGGGGTCCGGGTGCCGTTTCTTTGAAGCGGCTTGCCGGTGGCAAGCCAGCTCCATCCCCCCAACTTCTCACCAAATGTGGGTCTTTGGGGCTCCGAGTGCTGCTTCCTTGAAGCGACTTGGCTGCGGCAAGCCGGCTCCATCCCCCCAACTTTTCACTAAATATGGGTTTTTGGGGATCCGGGTGCCGCTTCCTTGAAGCGGCTTGCCGGTGGCTAGCCGGCTCGATCCCCCCAACTTTTCACCAAATGTGGGTTTTTGGGGGTCTGGGTGCTGCTTCCTTGAAGTGACTTGCCGGCGGCAAGCCCGCTCCATCCCCCCAACTTTTCACCAATTGTGGGTTTTTGGGGGTTCGGGTGCCGCCTCCTTGAAGCGGCTTGCCGGTGGCTAGCTGGCTCCATCCCCCCAACTTTTCACCAAATGTGGGTTTTTGGGGGTCCGCGTGCCACTTCGTTGAAGCGGCTTGCCAGTGGCTAGCCGTGTAATTCCTCCTTTAAGCATGGGGTCAACAGAATGCCCCTCCCTAGGTGAGGTTGTATGACTTTTGAGGAAGGAAACTGACATCCTAGGATTGAATGACCCTCCATGCATAGACGGTAAGTCATGCGAGATTTCACGCTTTCGTGAATTATGTGAGTTTTCGGGCGAGATTTGGTGTGGCGATACGAAGACCACATTTGTGCCATATTGGGAATTTTGGGGGAGCCGGCAGTCGGGTTATCTTACCGACTCGTCAGCGGCGGGCCAGTTGGCCACCCGAACCATACATCCAAGCATGGGTTTTGGGGAACCGGCAACCGAGGTTTCTTACCGGTTTGCCGGCGGCGGGCCAGTTGAGCATCCGAACCATACATCTAAGCATGGGTTTCGGGGTGCCGGCAACCGGGTTTTCTTACCGATTTGTTGGTGGTGGGCCTGTTAAATGCCTGATCCATACGTCTAAGTATGGTTTTCGGGGTGCCGGCAACCGGGTTTTCTTACCGGTTTGCTAGTGGCGGGCCGGTTAAATGCCTGATCCATATGTCTAAGTATGGTTTTCTGGGTGCCAGCAATCGGGTTTTCTTACCGGTTTGCCGGTGGCTGGTCGGTTAAACGCCCAATCCATACGTCTAAGTATGGTTTTCGGGGTGCCAGCAACCGGGTTTTCTTATCGGTTTGCCGGTGGTGGGCAGGTTAAATGCCCGATCCATACGTCTACGTATGGTTTTCGGGGTATGTTGAGGAGTCGATAGTACCTTGGTACTGATGGCGGTGGCCGGACGTTTTACAGGGCAACCGGCTGATTTTTCCGTGCATCGTCTCGTCTTGCGCGAGTTGTGGTCTAGGCATCCAACGGTCTAAGCTGGCGTGCATGGGTGAACTTTCCTCACCTTCGCTTGCGACAGTTGACGTTCTGACTTGGGTTGTGTGGAGGAGTCGAACATCCTCGGGTAATGGTGACGGTGGCCGGCTGATCTTACCTCGCAACCGGTTATTTCGCCTGCATGCTTGATTATACGTTAGTTCCAAAGGTGGGGATGGAGTGTTGTTCCTTCCCCTTATCCATGGATATCGGTGTTGTGTTGTGTAGAAAGGTCAGGACGTTTTTTGGTGACTCGTTTTCTGGCATCTCGTTTTGCTGATTCTGTATGGGGGTTTTCAAGTGGGTGCCCGTGATGGAGTTTGCGCAAGGTAGCTGTTTCGACCCAATTGTGCTATCTGGACCTACAGGGGAATGAAAGGTGGCTCGCCTCATGTCAAGAGATAACTGCTTGGACATTCACACGTGTGAGTTTGGAAACGTAGTTCCCTTGTCCAGTAGAAGCGACCCTTAGGCGACAAAGACGGGTCGAGAGGAGAGATTCGAGAGCTGTCCTTCTACCCATAGACATGCTGATTCATCCTCACTAGTTCGCTCTGGGGTTGTACAATTGATGGGTAGAATCATGCGGGTTCCGGAAATGTGGGCATTGGAACACGGGGGTGGAAGTGACTTTCAGCGGGATGCTAAGCCCAATGTTGATGACTTAGCTGGGATGTCAAGCCCTAAGATAAGAGAAAAAGGGAGAAGTGGGTGTCGGCAAATGGGTTTCGACACCCGGTTGTATTGGCAGACTTTGCTGGGTTGCCAAGCCCTGAAAGAAGGGCACACTTGGTCAATCGCGACAAGCCGGGTATTGGACTGCCAACAGACGGCGGAATCCTAAGATCTACCCTTCCCTTACATAGGAGTCCATATGCTTTCATGACTCAGCAACAAGTAACTTTTCCTTTTCTTTTCTTTCTCTCTTTTTTTTCTTTTTTTTTTTCTTTCCTTTCTCTTTTCCGTTCTATTTTTCTTTTTCCTTTCTTTTTTTTTTTTTTTTTTTTTGTTCTTCTCTATTACAAAATAGAAGATAAGAAAACTGAATAAAAGAATGCTACTAGCCCTCCCCACATGTTGTTGGTAGGTAAAATAACCCGACGTTATCGCAGCTAGTGTACCAAGAGGGGATGCCTTACCTAGAGGGAGCCGAAGTTTGTGATCTCCCTCATTGTCAGGTGGCACTCGGGCTAGGTAAAGAATGGGAGGTTGGATACTCATTCGAGGGGAAGAGTGATCTCCCGTCGTTATCTTGTAACCACTCAGAATCAGCAAAGACCATGGGGATAGGGACGAACCTAGATTACTCACCCTGTTCCATCTTTGTGCCATCGGAGTTCAACAAGATGGGCACTCGGGTTTTCGATGTAGAAATCTTTATATAGTTGATGTCACTCGTGGGTCCGTAGTTCATCCCAGAGGTCTGAATAGCACTTCTTAAGTCGGATGTGCCACCTACTGCTGCAAACTGCTCTCACCGTCGGTTGTGGATGCGGCTGCCGGGTATGCCCGAGGTGGCAGCCGGTGGTAGGCCAATTGGATGGCGGAGCTTGTAAGTATTGGGCAACAGGCTGTGAATGATGGCCGGGTCATTTTCTGGCTTGCTGGTGTTTCTTCTGGTGAATGGTGAGTTGGTTGTTTCATGGTTCTAACCGAGGGGATGCGGTCGGACTTGCTCATCAGGTGTGCATCGTGTGTGCCTCGTGTTACGTGTAAGTAATAAAAGGGAATTTACCGGGGAAAGTAGCGTACCTGTCCAAACCTGATCTCTTGATCAGTCGGTGGAGAGTCAGACGGAGACGTCGGTCGCTGGCTTGTCTGAAGGCAGTGGCCACGATCAGTCCTGCTCGTGCTCCTTCTTCATGGTCCTAGGGGGAATTGGCTTCTTGGTTGGCTTGTGAGATGTTGGTCTAAGAAGCTGGTGGCCGGTCTGTCTGAGGGTGGCGGCCAGTCTATTTGAGGGCGGCGGCCGCATCGATCCCCGATCGAAATTTTCTTTTCTTTTCTTTTTTGGTCTTCGGGTGGCCAATCCAGGAAGGCGGCAGCCGACTCATCTAGAGGCAGCATGTGGATCCCCGGTCGAACTCGTTTTTCTTGGTCTTTGGGGTGGCCGGTCTAGGGAGGCGGCAACCGGCCTATCTGGAGGTGGTAGCTGTGCGAACCCCTAATCGACGTCATTTTTCTGGGTGTTGGGTGGCCGGTCTAGGGAGGTGGTAGCCGCGTGGCCTCCCCGTCCAACCCATTTTTCTGGGTCTTGAGGGGGCCGATCTAGGGAGGTGACAACTGAGTCATCTGGAGGTGGCAGCCGCGTGGCCACCCCGTCAACGTCGTTTTTCTAGGTCTTGAAGGGGCCGATCTAGTGAGGCGGAAACTGGCCCATCTAGAGTTGGCAGCCGCGTGAACCCCCGATCGACATCTTTTTTCTAGGTCTTGAAGGTGCCGGTCTAGTGAGGCGGCAACCGGGCCATCTGGAGGTGGCAGCCGTGTGAACCCCCGATCGACGTCATTTTTCTGGGTCTTGAAGGGGCCGGTCTGGTGAGGCAGCAACCGATGGTGACCACGACTGGATTGACAGGTCTGGGAGTGACCACGACTGGAGGGCCGGTGTTGAGGAGGCGGCTGTCGGCCCTACTGAAGCGGCAGCCAGTGGTCGGTTATTGGTTGAAGTTCGTCCTGCTATCCCCGGGATGGAGATTCCTCCGAGGTGCGACTGTGGCTGATACACCTGGCCCGACCTGGTTATAGTCGTACATGTGGACGGCTGTTCTATCCCCTTGCCTTTATTTTGTTTGGAAGTGAGCGTGGCCGGAGGGGAGGGCCTGGTGAGCTGCTGCTTTGCCAGGTGTGCTTGGAATGGTGCCAACGTTGCAGCCGCTGGAGAGGTTGTGCCGGTTGGAGTACCGGTTGTGGATGCAAAGCTGGTGGTTGATGCTTTGGGGCTCAGAAGTACCGCCAGGATGACTACCCTGACTGGGGTAGTAGGTGAGTAAAGAATTACCTTGGGCTGAGCTCGTGTGGTCGTCTCGGAGGCTGGTTCCCTTGACGCGGCAACCGGTTCTTTTGACACGGCAACCATAGGTGCCACTTGAATGAAGAATTTTCCTGTAGGTGGCGATGATGCCTATTGTAGCGTAAGATTTGAAGACTTCCTCCTTCTTCGGTGGCTGCTGACGGTGAAGATGGAGGTCTGGAGTTGTTGATAGTACGGCCGGAGTTCTTCAAGCGTCGGTGGGTGGTTAGCCAGATGGATGAGGTCGATGGGTTTCAACCAGGGAATTCCTACATCCAGCAGCTGTTCCGAAGGGAGGGATCTTCTTGTCCCTTGTCCGTGCCTGGTTGGATAGGCGGAAACTAGCTACATAGGCCGGAACCCTTCAACCAGGTGCCTCTTTTAGGCACCTAGGAAGATAGCGCTGACCTGGGAGTTGCCCGCATGATTTGGGAAGCTATGCTGGCCTGTCTCCGAGGGTACAAGAGGTTGTTGAAGCTCAATGGTGCCCGAGTTGATAAGCCTCTGAATAGCTTGTCTTAACGTCCGGTAATGATTCATGGTGTGGCTGGCGGACCTGTGGTACTCGCAGTACTACTGTGAATTGTACCAGGCAGGAAGAGCAGCTAGAGGTGGCTTGATAGGGGGGAGTGTGAGCAATGCTTGGGCCCGACGGAATACCTAGCTTAGTGGTTCAGAAAACGGCGTGTATTTTGTAATACGCGGCTGTTGCGGTTGCAGCGGCGGCTGGCGTGGCCCACACTGTTGCTGATTGGGGCGTCGTTGGTTAACGCCTGGGCGATCTCCTCCTTGTCCCTGGTTTCTTTGTCGAGAGGTTGTCGAGAACGTTACATGCCAATATTGGCGGGCTAGTGGCTCGGATGCGGCTGTTGAACTAGGGTGATTGCCGATGGATGGTATTCTTGGGCCGAGGTGTACACCTATTGTGGTTGGTATGGTGGTGGTGCTGCCGCCACAACGGTTACAGGAGACGGACGGCTGTTGTCATTCCTTCGGGGGCCACAGTTGTTCCCCATGTTATCGCCCAGGGCCAGTGGTCGGGGACGTGCGTTTCCCCCGAGGCTAGCTCCAAATGGAAGAGCCAAAAACCTCCCTCACTTCAAGAATCCTTCCAAGCGACTACCAGTTTTGATTAACTGGGAGAAGGTTGAGTACGACTGAATGCATAAAAGGGCCGCTAGTGATGGTTGAGCACCTTGTACAATTATGTCTAGAGAGTCTTCTTCCATAGGTTTCTCCCAGATTTGGGATGCCAGGGCCCGCCACCTGCCGACATAGCCGCTGAATGGCTCATTCTCACATTGGCAGAGGCAACGGAGATCTGCCAACTTTGGTGCCAGGTCCAAGTTATACGCGTACAGTTCCTGGAACATGTATGCCAGCTGTTCCCAGGTGTAGATCTTTGTTAGGTCTAAGGACATGTACCAGGAAAGTGCAAGTCCTTGGAGAGATTTCTGGAATAGCCAGACGAGGAGCTTCTCCTCATGTTGTAGTGCTGCCATGTCTCCACAGAAAGCTCAGAGGTGCGCGCGAGGATCCTCGTGCCCGTTGTATTTGACCAGTTCAAGCATTTTGAAATCGGGAGGGAGCATCGCTTCGGGATAGAAATAGAGATTTTGGAAGGCACTGGAAGGTCCAGGCGGGCCAGATTTTATGCTCCGGAAAGATGCCTCCAATTCAACTATCCTTTGTAGTAGCTGCCCTTGCAGGTCGGGCACCAAGACAGCAGCCGTGGTGGTTTCCGGCTGGAGCGGTGGCGGGCCGAATTGGTCGGTGATGGGAGTAGTGACGACGTCGTATTCTTTCGAGTGTGGCCTCTCCGGGACACGGATGGTTGGCCTGGGGGTGATTTTGGAACCAATCCCTTGATGTTGATAGTGCGAAAACTGATGAGCCAGGAGGGTCGGCTGAGGTGGCAGGAAGGCGTTGGCCGCTCCTATGCCCTCAGTGTTCGAGGGTGGTTGGTAGCACGGGCCAATGCTCCGTGCGGGAGCCGGCCTATTACCTTCAGCTTCAGTAGCCGGAGAAGCCGGTGGCGCAGGATGCACTGTGGCATTGTCGAATGCTATAGCGGTGGATAGATTAGGCGCCCTTGGTTGGTCCGGGGTTCCAGTAGGAACAATGATAGGCCTAGTGAAGTTCGTCCGGGTGATGACAGGCGGTGGTTAGCTGAAGACCACGGACAGCGGCACAGAAGTTGCCGTGGTGAGGGAAGGGGATGATCCGGAAGCCGCAACGGAACCGGTGGCCATGGCTCTTGCTTGTGAGCGTGTTAGGACAGGGGTAGCCAGCGGGGTCCGGAACTTGCAGGGCAGAGGACCGTGAGGAGACGGTGCCTGGAGAACCCGCAGGGGGTCTGTGAAGATCTGTAGGGATACCAAAGAAGGGTGATACAGTTCAAAGCATTTGAAAGCGGCTTCGCTTAGCAAATGCGACAAGTGTGTTAAAAATCCTAACGGAAAATTAAAAGACTGACTATAAAAGAGCTGTACGAGCGAGAGTTTGAGCTACTTAATCGATAAAATGCAGCGAGTGTCCCCAGCGGAGTCGCCAAAAATCTGTACCCTCTCTTTCATCCGGCTATCACCTGGAAGCCCATGGGTTTCCACCGGCCCCACCGGCAGATGGGCTGAGGTACAGAGAATTGAAAGGTGTTTGTGTGAGCGCATCACCACGAGCGGTTGATGGCTCATTAAATGGAGTCGCCACCTTATTTTTGGGTAGAAAACACGGAAAACCAGATCGGGAAGTGTTCTTCCATCATCGAAGCGATAAAACCACATGGGTGACGTAACATTGAAGTGAAAACATAAGAGAACTGGATACGGGGCACAGGGTACTGTTGGGGAAGGTGTTAGGCAACCCCAGACAGCTCGGGCATTCACGGCATCTCTCCGACTCTAAAACGAAAAATATGACAATCAATCCGGCCACGTACGGCCTCACCCTGGAAAAATTTCCAGGGCGTTTAAAGGGATAACCTTATCCCTTCCAATGAAAACAAACGAGAATCAGGTAAACAAATGAGAATTGAACAAAATGGGGATCCATATTGGATCCGGTGGTGAATAGGGGAGAAAAATATGGGTTTTTGGGGAGCCGGTCGTCGGCTACTTGTACCGGTTGACCGGCGGCTAGTCGGTTGCTTTCCCAACCCATTTGTGCCCATGGGTGTTTTGGGGAAACGGGGGCCGGTTCCTTGAACCGGCCAGCTGGCGGCTAGCCGGCTATTTCCCCCTTCCATGCGCACCCATGGGGGTTTTGGGGAAATGGGGGCCGATTCCTTGAACCGCCAGCTGGCGGCTTGTCGGCTGTTTCCCCCCTCCATGCGCACCCATGGGGGTTCTACAGAAAAGGGGGCGGTTCCTTGAATCGGCCAACCAACGGCTTGCTGGCTGTTTCCCCCTTCCATGCGCACCCATGGGGGTTTTTGGGAAATGGGGTCTGGTTCCTTGAACCGGCCAACCGGCGGCTAGCCAGCTGTTTCCCCACTCCATACACACCCATGGGGGTGTTTTGGGGAAACGAGGGCCGGTTCCTTGAACCGGCCAGCCAGCGGCTTGCTAGCTGTTTCCCCCCTCCATGCGCACCCATGGGGGTTTTGGGGAAACGGGGGCCGGTTCCACGAACCGGCTAGCCGGCGGCTTGCCGGCTGTTTCACCCCTTCATGTGCACCCATGGGGGTTTTGGGGAAACGGGGGCCGGTTCCTTGAACCGGCCTGCCGGCGGCTAGCTGGCTGTTTCCCCACCCTTTTTCCTCTTGACGTCTGTAAAAGCATGGGATTTAACGGAGGACTTATATTTTCTAGGAAAACAGAAACCGTCGGTTTGTACGTTTCGTACACCTGAATGGCCACCACCGGCTTCCTTGCCGGCGGCGTCATCCCAGAAATCTCTCCATGGTATCGAGAGGGTAGGCTTACGCTTCCTGGAAAAGAAATGGACACCGTTGGGTTGTACGTGTTCGTACACCCGAACGGCCTCTGCCGACATCATTACCGGTGGCATCATCCCGAAAAATTTTCCGGGGCATTGGGAGAGTAGACTTACGTCTCCCGGAAAAATGTATGGGCACCGTTGGGTTGTACGTGTTCGTACACCCGAACGGTCGCCGCCAGCATCCTCGCCGGTGACGTCATCCCGGGAACTTTTCTAGGGCATCAGGAGACAAGACTTACGTTTCCCGACAAGACGTACGGGCACCGTTGGGTTGTACGTGTTCGTACACCCGAACGGCCTCTGCCGGCATCATCGCCGGTGCTGTCATCTCGGGAACTTTTCCAGGGCATCGGGAGAGTAGACTTACATCTCCCGGAAAGACGTACGGGCACCGTTGGGTTGTACGTGTTCATACACCCGAACAGCCACCGCCGGCATCCTCACCGGTGGCATCGTCTCGTAAACTTTTTCGGGGCATCGGGAGAGTAGACTTACATCTCCTGGAAAAACGTACGGGGACTGTCGGGTTGTACGTGTTCGTACACCCGAACGGTCGCCGCTGGCATCCTCACTGGTGGCATCGTCTCGTAAACTTTTCCGAGGCATCGGGAGAGTAGACTTACGTCTCCCGGAAAAACGTACGGGGACTGTCGGGTTGTACGTGTTCGTACACCCGAATGGTCGCCGCCGGCATCCTCGCGGGTGGCGTCATCCAGGAAACTTTTCCGGGGCATTGGGAGAGTTGACTTACGTCTCCCAGAAAAACGTACAGGGACTGTCGGGTTGTACGTGTTCGTACACTCGAACGGCCGGTGGCGTTGTCCCAGAAATCTTTCCTGGACCCCGAGAAGGACCTGTGGAGGTCGGATAAAAATTCGTAAAGCCTACTTGGAAACTTAGAGTTTCCATGTAAAAAGACCCAACAAAAGGGTCACGAATGAACTAAGCTCGACCGGGCCGGGTGGATTCATTCGGCCAGGAGGGCGGCCACTGAAGGAATGATACCCGGGTCCGTCTTCCGACCGTTCCCTTGCACAGGAAACGTGTTATGTGGTCAGGGCTCAATGAAGCATTGTAAAAACATACGTAAAATGGCGAGGGTGGAAGGACTTACCTGTAGGGGGGGTCGTCGACTGGGATCGGAATTCCTAGCTCCGACACGGCGAAAAGGCGTCGGGGCCCCGAGCTACTTTCCTCCTACGGAACCGGTGGACGATTGTTTCTCCAGAGGGTGTCAACCTTCTTCCCGGAAATTCAAGCCTACTCAATGATGTGGGGGGCCGCTCCTTTTATAAGGGATTGCCTTCCTTCTTTGGGGGCGTCCAAAGATGGAAGGCGATGTGATTCCGAGCTTGATTACGCGGATCGCGTAATTGATTTGCGAGATTTCAGTGATTAAATCCTATCTTGTTTTCCTGATTGATTCGGCTTGCCTTCTTGGGTAGCCAACCGGTGGTCGCTACGTGGTAGGTAGATGCCGGCTGGTCCCCCCATTATTTTCTCCAAATGTGGGTTTTTGGTGATCTGAGTGCCGCTTCTTTGAAGGGGCTTGCCAGTGGCAAGCCGGTTCCATCCCCCCAACTTTTCAGCAAATGTGGGTTTTTGGGGGTCTGGGTGCCGCTTCCTTGAAACGGCTTGTCGGTGGCAAGCGGGCTGCATCCCCCAACTTTTCACCAAATGTAGGTTTTTGAGGGTTCGGGTGCCGCTTCCTTGAAGTAGCTTGCCGGCGGCAAGCCGGCTCCATCCCCCCAACTTTTCACCAAATGTAGGTTTTTGGGGGTTCGGGTGCTGCTTCCTTGAAGCAGCTTGCCGGCGGCAAGCCAGCTCCATCCCCCCAACTTTTCACCAAATGTGGGTTTTTGCGGTCCGGGTGCCACTTCCTTGAAGCGGCTTTCAAGCAGCAAGCCGGCTCCATCCCCCCAACTTTTCACCAAATGTGGGTTTTTGGGGCTCCAGGTGCCACTTCCTTGAAGCGGCTTGCCAAGTGGCTTGCCACTGGCAAGCCGGCTCCATCCCCCCAACTTTTCACTAAATGTGGGTTTTTGGGGATTCGAGTGCTGCTTCCTTGAAGTGGCTTGCCTGTGGCTAGCCGACTCCATCCCCCCAACTTTTCACTAAATGTGGGTTTTTAGGGGTTCGGGTGCTGCTTCCTTGAAGCGACTTGCCAGCGGCAAGCCGGCTCCATCCCCCCAACTTTTCACCAAATGTGGGTTTTTGGTGGTCTAGGTGCCGCTTCCTTGAAGCGGCTTGCCGCCAGCTCCATGCCCCCAACTTTTCACCAAATGTGGGTTTTTGAGGGTCCGAGTGCGCTTCCTTGAAGCGGCTTGCCGATGGCTAGCCGTTTAATTCCTCCTTTAAGCATGGGGTCAACATAAATATTGTTCCATAAGTTATCATATAATCATATATATTTGTTTATATTAATTTTTCATCATTTTTTATAAATACGTGGTGGCATTCAAGTGTCAACTGATCAATGTGGACCGTCATCATCTCAAATACCTATTGAAGAGGTAAATTAGTATTAAAATTTCTATGTTATTATTGATTGTTTATATTACAATGTTTTTCTTAAATACCTTTTCATAGGGGCAATGTATACCATGTAAAATTACAAATGGCTCATCCATCTTGGCTAGACGACTGTTATTAAGTGAAGATCCTGATAAAAGGATTGGGGGAACTTCTCTAGGCCTATGACGGTGTGAAGTTGTAATTAAAGTTATTTTGAATCATAATGCACCCCTATTACTAATTAAAGGGGCCGGCACGTTGGCAGCACCTGACACCAAGACGCTTACTGTCCCTCGCAGGAACGAGGGAAGCCTGCCCACGAGTGCCACCCAGCTCAAACAGCTAGGCACCAGTACCACATCCCATGCCGGATGAGATGTCACGCAGAAGGATAGCAGGTTGCTGGGTAAACCAGCCGGCCCCTGCTCGCCAGACACGGCTACCTAGGAATAGTCAGCACCTCGACTGCTTCCAACATTAGAATGCTAACCATTCATCATAGGAACGAACAAGGTGCTCCCGAACATCACCTAGCTCAGACAGCTGGATGCTGCAACCAGGACCCTTGCTGGACGAAACGTTACACGGGGAAATGGAGGGCCGCCGAGTAAACTAGCCAGTAGCCGCTCGCCAAATGCAGGTGCCCAGAGGGTAGGCAGCTAAGCACATTCCGAAGAAAGAACGGGCTACACCAATGCGATATCCAACAGAGAAGAGCTAGACGCCGCTACATGCGATCCAGCTAAAACGCCGCATCGCACAGAGGTAAGACTGACCGATGGCGGGAGGGAATAGCCGGTTTCCCGATACCATCAACCAGCAACCACCTTAATGACCTGACTTATGCCGACACTGGGCACTCCTACCGTGGTACGAATGCCCCCTCCATATCACTGCCCTACACCTTACTTGCATACACACACAAATTCTTGGGAACGTAGTCTATACAAAAAATTTCATTAAGCAAGATTGATATTATTTATTGTTTAAAGTACAAACGCGAGACGATCGGTACACAAAGTTAATACCCGTCGCTATCCCTCTAGGGCTCGAACCTCTGACGCTTGAACTTCCGGTGCTCCCATGCAACCTCCCGGGCCTCCATCTACTCCAACAAACCAACCAACTCGTCCTCGCGGTTCATTATCCGCACAAGGATGTCATCCCGAGCGTTGAGGCACTCCATCACCATGAGTAAGCAGTCACTGTGCAACGACTCTGTGGCAGATGGACCGGCAGTCACACCTGGCGAAGCAGCAATAGAAGTAGTCAGTCGACGGCCCACCAGATGACGAGCTGGCCCGCTTAGAAGCGAGCCTGTCGTAATGGCCCAAATCGACCGACGTGATGGGCCGGGTCTGGAGCGAAACCTTCTGTCAGCCGCTAGTTGAGATGTGTAGGAAGTCGGCCAGCTCGACCATCGCCTCCCCGAACAGCAACTAGTTGGGAGGCCGCCCACCCGGGTAGACCACACTCCACATTTGGCGCTGAACCGCTACCGCCCAGTTCACCTGGCAACCCGATATCACTGCGAAAGTCACGAGATAAGTCGCCACGCTAATCTCGTCCTTGTGTCCTCCCTTTGGTAGGATCGTGTAGTTGAGGATGAAGGAAACGAGATGAGCAACTGGGTTCAGGTCCCGGGCCTTGATGACCCGCTGGTCCGAGTTGGCTTCCGCGGCAACTGCCGCATTGATGTCATCGATACTACAAGGGAGGCTCGGCAGGGAAGAGAAGATGTCCAGGTTGATAAAGTAGAGGCCTAGCACCTCAAACAGCAGTGCATCGAAGAGTTCCGCAGGCCTGGTCTAGAGGCCAAGAACGAGTTGCGAGTCCACCTCCGACAGGTTGGAGTACATGTCGGCCACTAGACCCGGGACAGTCTCCACGCAGCGGAAATCCCGGATGAAGGGGAGCAAGCCTTCAATGGCGAACAGCTACTCCACCTCTGGTAGCCAGTCAAAATTAGCCAGCCTCCTGTATGAAACACTCCTCAGGGATAGGCAACCGTCCACGGGAAGCACCAAATCTTAGTCAGTGTCGGGAGGGGAAACGCCGTCGGTTACCGCTTCTTCGGAGTCAGTTGCCGTGCGGTACCAAGGGAAGTACGACGTGACCATTCACTGCACCGACAACAGCTTTCGCAAAGCAAGCATGTGAAGCCTTTCACATCACTACCCGGTTGCCAGCATCGACAAGGTGGCTGCCGCGCAACGAGCTAGCTAGGAGCAAAAATCAAGCAAGGTATGACGTGACCATTCACTGCGTTGACAATAGCTTTCGCAAAATAAGCACGTGAAAGCTTTCACCTCACTACCCGATTGCCAGCACCCACAAGGTGGCTATCGTGCCACTAGTCCACTAAACTCCAGAATCAAGAAAAGTACTACGCAAGGATTCACTGCATCGACACCAACTTTTGGACACAACTCAAAAGGACTTTCCACCTCATCACTTGGCTGCCGGCACCCACAAGGTGGCTGCCGTACAACTAGCCGGCTAAGCCCAACACCCCTTATGGCATCTCTCAGCTAGGTGACCAAGAGTGTAAGCCCAACTCTATTTTATAACCAGCGATGGATGATTCACAAAGTGTGAAACCTCGCATGGCATACCACTCACGCATGTAGGGTCATTCAACCCTAGGACGTCGGTTTCCTTCCACCGAGGTCATACAACCTCGCCTAGGGAGGGGCATTCTGTTGACCCCATGCTTAAAGAGGTTGATCGGGGGGCCAGTTGGCCCACTGCCGGCATGCCAGTACCAAACTCCGACAGCCAGCTCCCTGTTGGCCCATGCTCAAACAGGTTGATCGGGGGGGCCAATCGGCCCACCACCGGCATGCCAGTACCAAACTCCGGTAGCCGGCTCCCTATTGGCCCTTGCTTAAACAGGTTGATCAGGTGGGCCAACCAGCCCACCGCCAGCATGCCGGTACCAAACTCTGGCAGCCGGCTCCCTATTGGCCCATGCTTAAACAGGTTGATCGAGGGGCCTACCGGCCCACTACCGGCATGCCAGTACCAACTCCGGCAGCCAGCTCTCTATTGCCCATACATAGACATGTTGATCGAGCAGCCAACCGGCCCACCACTGGCATGCCAGTATCCAACCCCAGCAACTGGCTCCCTAGATCCCCCTAGCTAAGTCGACATGCTCGCCCTTATGGGGTAGCCGGATAGAACCAACCGGCCAACTACCGGCACATCGGTAAGACACCTTGGTGGCCGACCTTTAACTCTCCCACCAACTTGCAGGTCTATTCATGCGCCTAGTCCAACCTCTGGGATAAACACACAGCTACCGAACTCCTAGCCGGTGTAAAGCTCCGGCAATCCGCTACAGCTGTTTCTCCTGAATCACCAACTGAAAACTCTGTGCGGATCTCGATCCCAACCAGCCGGCATCTGCCTATCACGTGCGGCTTCCGGTTAGCTACATGAAAAGGCAAGCTGAATCAATTAGAAAGATACAATGAGATTTAATCACTTAAATCTCGCAATCAATCAATCACGCCAATCGCATGATTGAACCGAGACATATGTTGGCTTCCATCTATGGATCCCCCTAAGGAAAGAAGGTAATCCATTATAAAAAGAGGGCCTTCCACCGCATTCAGGCATGCTTCCATGAAAGATTATGGTTTCGGACGCTGAAGGTTCTAAAGGAGAAGAGCTACTCGAAGCCCGGACGCCCTCTCGCCACACCGGAGTGAGGAATTCCAATCACTACTGACGACTCCCTGCAGGTAAGCCCCTCCTTCCTCGTCGTTTTACAAATGATTTAGCTTCATTTTCTTGAGCCCCGACCATGCTGGACCTTCCACATGCAAGGGAAAGTTCAGAGGACGTGCCCGGGTGTCATTCCTTGGGAGACACTTCCGAAGGTACTGGTAGCCTCCCTCCCGGCCGGGTGAATCCACCTGGCACAGTCAAGTTCGGTTTGGTCGTGACCCCTCTGTCATGTCCTTTTACGTGGAAACTTGCAGTTTCCCCACGTGTTTCATGTGTTTTATCCATTTTCTGCGTATTTCTTCGGGAGGTGTAAGACTACCCTATCAATGCTCCAGGGATGATGCTGCTGGCATGCATCCTTGCCGACGTCGACCGTTCGAGCGTACGAGCATGTATGACCTGACGGTTCCCAACCTCCGAGAGGAGAACGACTACGCTCCCAGTGCCCTCGGAAAGGCCTCTGAGATGACGCCGTTGGCATGCATCCTTGCCGGTGTCGGTCGTTCAGGCATATGAGCATGTACGACCCGACGGTTCCCAACCTTCTGGAGGAGTATGACTACCTCCTGGTGCCCCTAGAATGGCTTCTAGGATGACGCCATCGGCATGCATCCTCGCCTGCGTGGGTTGTTTCGGTGTACGAGCATGTATGACCCGACAATTCCCAATCTCCGGGAGGAATACGACTACCCTCCCAATGCGTCGGAAAGACTTCTGGGATCACGCCGCCGGCGTGCATCCTTGCCGGCATCGGCCGATTGGGTGTATGAGCATGTATGACCCGACAATTCCTAACCTCCGGGAGGAGTACGACTACCCTCCCGATGCCCAGGAAAGGCTTCTGAGATGATGCCACCGGCATGCATCCTTGCCACTAAGTATGGTTTTCGAGGAACCAGAAATCGGGTTTTCTTACTAGATTGCCGGCGGCGGGCCGGCTAGCACCCCGATCCATACGTCTAAGTATGGTTTTTGGGGAGCCGGCAACCGGGTTTTCTTAGTGGATTGCCGATGGTGGGCCAGCTAGCCACGCAATCCACACATCTAAGTATAGTTTTCAGGGAGCCGGCAACCAGGTTTTCTTATCGGATTGCCGGTGGCAGGCCGGCTAGCCACCCGATCCACTCGTCTAGGTATGGTTTTGGGGGAGCCGACAACCGAGTGTTCTTACTGGATTGCCGGCGATTGGCCGGCTAGTTACCCGATCCACACGTCTAAGTATGGTTTTCGGGTAGCCGGCAACCAGGTTTTCTTGCCGAATTGCCAGCGACGGGCCGGCTTGCCACCCGATCCACACATCTAAGTATGGTTTTCAGGGAACCGGAAACTGGGTTTTCCTGCCGGATTACCGGTGGCGGGCCAGCTAGCCACCCGATCCACATGTCTAAGTATGGTTTTCTGGGAACTGGAAACCAGGTTTTCTTACCGAATTGCCAGCGGCGGGCCGGCTAGCCACCCAATCCATACGTCTAAGTATGGTTTTTGAGGAGCCGGCAACCGGGCTTTCTTACCGGATTGCTTGCAGCGGGCTGGCTAGTTACTTGATCCATACGTCTAAGTATGATTTTCGGGGAGCTGGCAACCAAGTCTGGCGCTGATCCTTGTCGTGGCACCTAGTTGTCCGAGTTTGGTGAGGCATGGGGGCCTTGTTCATTCCTGCGAGGAGTGATTAGAGTTTGGGAGTCGACCTTACCTAGGCATCGGTGGCGACGGCCGGCTAATTTACCCGGTAGGCCCCTTCTTTCTCCGTGTGACATCTCGTCTCGTGCTGGTTGTGGTCTGGGTGTCTAGCCTTCTGAGCTGGGCGATGCATGTGGGCGAGCTTTCCTCGTTCCTACATGGAATAGTCAATATCCTAGCGTGGGTTGTGTCAAGGAGTCGACCATCCCTGGGTATTGGTGGTGGTGGCTGGATGATTTACCTAGTAGCCCCCTTCTTTTTCCGCGTGACTTCTCTTCTCGTGCGGGTTTTGGTCCAGGTGGCCATATCTCTTAAGTGGCAACCGGCTGAATTGTTCGATTGACTTGTTTACCTGCATACTCGTTCGTATATTAGTTTCCAAAGGTGAGGAGGGAGTGTTGTTCCCTCCTCTCATTCATGAATATCTGTAGTGAGTTGTGTGAGGAAGTTAGGACACTCTTTAGTGACTCTCTTTCTTGTGCTTTGTTTTGTTGATTTCACAGAGGGGCTTCCAGGTGGTTGTTCGAGGTGGGGTCTGCGTAAGGTAGCTGTTCCGACCCAATCGTGCTATCTGGACCTGCAGGGGAATGAAAGGTGTCTCACCTCATGTCAAAAGACAACCTCTGGACATTCACGCACGTGAGTTTGGAAGTGTGGTTCCATTGTCCAGCGGAAGTGACCCTCAGGCGACAAAGATGGGTCGAGAGGAGAGATCCGAGAGCTATCCTTCTGCCCATAGTGATGCTGATTCTTCCTCACAAGTTCGCTCTGGGGTTGTAAGGATGATAGATAGAATCATGCGGGTTTTGGAAACGTGGGCAACGATACTCGGGGGTGGAAGTGACTTTTAGCAGGATGCCAAGCCCAATGTTGACGACTTAGCTAGGATGTCAAGCCCTAGGACAAGAGAAAAGAAAGGAGAAGTGGGTGTCGGCAAATGAGTTCTGGCACCCGATTATATTGGTGGACTTTGATGGGTTGCCAAGCCCTGAAAGAAGGGGATACTTGGTCAATCGCGACAAAGCCAGGCATTGGACTACCAACAGATGGCAGAATCCTAAGATCTACCCTTCCCTTACATAGAAGTCCATATGCTTTCCGGACCCAGCAACAAGTAACTTTTCCTTTTCTTTTCTTTTTTTCTTTTCTTTTTCTCTCTTTTTTTTTTTTTTCTTTTCCCTTTTCTCTCCTTTTTTTTTCTTTTTCCTTTCTCTTTTCTTTTCTATTGAAGAAGGATTCTAGCCATTGAATTTTCTTCTTCTCTCTCTTTTTTTTTGTGTTCTTTTCTATTACAAAATAGAAGATAAGAAAACTGAATAAAAGAATGTTACTAGCCCTACCCATGTGCTATTGGCAAGCAAAATAACTCGACGTTGTCACGGCTGGTGTACTAAGGGGGAATACTTTACCTAGAGGGAGCCGAAGGTTGTGATCTCCCTCATTGTCGAGTGGCACTCGGGCTAGGTAAAAAATGGGAGGTTGGATGCTCATTCGTGGGGAGAAGTGATCCCCCGTCAGTATCTCATAACCACTCAGAATCAGCAAAGACCATGGGGATAAGGACGAACCTGGATTACTCACCCTGTTCCATCTTTGTGCCATCGGAGTTAAACAAGATGGGCGCTCGGGTTTTTGATGTAGAAATCTGGATGTAGTTGGTGTCACTCTTGGGGTCGGTAGTTCGTCCTAGAGATCCAGATAGCACTTCTTGAGTCGGATGTGCCACCTACTGCTGCAAATTGTTCTCACCATCGGCTATGGATGTAGTTTCCGAGTAAGTCAGGGGTGGCAACTAGTGGTGGGCCGGTTGGATGGTGGGGCGTGTAAGTATTGGGCAACAGGCTGTGAATGATGGCCGGGTCATTTTCCGGCTTGCTAGTGTTTCTTCTGATGAATGGTGAGCTGGTTGTTTCGTGGTTCTGAGACTGAGGGGACATAGGCATGTTTCGATGGGTTGTGTCCTGGAACAAACACGAACATGTGGTGTGAAGTTTCGGCCTGTTTTGTCGATCCTTTTCCTTTCCCCTATGGACGAGGCAGGATGACTAAAGGGTTGGACCTACTCATCCTACGTGCCTCGTGTGTGCTTCATGTAAGTCATAAAAGCGGAATTTACTGAGGAAAGGAGCGTACCTTTCCGGACCTGACCTCTCGGTCAGCTGGTGGAGAGTCAGATGGAAATGTTGGTCACTGGCTGAGGGTTTTGGTGATGACGTACGGGCCACACCAGTTCAGGGAGAATTTTCCCGTTGAACCTATTGGGAAGATGGAGCGAAGGACTAGATCACCAGACGTAAGGAGTCAGGGACAAACCTTCTTATTGTAAGCCCTTGCCATCTTTCGCTGATAAGTCTGGGCATGGTCTAAGGCTCTCAACCTTCTCTCGTCTAGGAGGTTGACCTGCAACAAGCGCGATTCTGACCACTTGTCGTCGGAGTCAGTTGCTTCTTTGAGGATGCGAAGGGACGGGAGTTCTACCTCTACCAGCAACACTACTTCAGACCTGTATACCAGCGAGTTTGGTGTTGCTCCAGTGGCAGTCCACAGGGATGTCTGGTAGGGCCAAAGTGCGTATGGGAGGTGGTCGTGCCAATCTTCGTGTGTTCGGACCATCTTCTTGAGAATTCGGACTAGTGTCTTGTTAGCTACTTTGACCACTCCATTCATCTGTGGCCTATAGGGTGATGCCCTTAGGTGGTGGATATGGCACTACTCGAGATAGCTCATGACCTGCTTGGCTGTAAAGTTAGTGCCGTTGTCGGTCACCACCTTGAAGGGTACACCATACCGGGTGATGATGTTGTTGCGCAAGAACTTCTGGGTGGTGGCTGCCATGACTATCTTGTAGGATACTGCCTCCACCCACTTGGTGAAGTAATCGATGGCCACCAATATATATCGGTGTCCGTTGGTGGCCATTGGCTTAATCTAGCCTACTACATCCAAGGCCCACATGGAGAATGGCCAAGGGGAAGCCATGTTATATAATTCCTTGGGGGGCGCATCGATGAGGTTCCCATGTACCTGGCACTGGTGACTACGACGAACGTACGCGGTGTAGTCTGCCTCCATTGTGCTCTAGTAGTAGCCTTGAAGCATGATCTTTTTCGCCAGGAGGATCCCGTTCATGTGGGATCCATAGACACCTTCATGGATTTCTTGCATAACCGTACGTGCTTCGGGTGAGGTTATGCACTGGAGGAGAGTTTGGTTGTGAGATCTTTTGTAGAGCTGTCCCCCGCTGAAGATGTAGCCCACTGCCAGTCTTGACAATGTATGTCTGTCTTGGGCGGTAGCCTCTGATGGGAACTCTCCAGTCTCTAAGAAGGTTTGTTTATCTGAATACTAGGGGAGGTTTTCTTGCTATGAGTTTTCGAGTCCGCTATCTAGGGACCTGGAGTCTGCATTGTTCGGTTCATCGACTGGGGCCAGTTCTCTACATTGGTCGGTAGTTTGCTGGTTGCTGGGGCAGTTAACCGGATGTAGAGTTGAGGGTCTAACATCTGCCTACTCAGGTACTTCTATGAGGTGGTAGATGTTTTCGCTGTAGGCTGGTTGGTGAAGCGTTGTGACTTCTATGGCTATGCTCCGACCTTCCTTGATTGCTACCCATGATGCTAGGATGGCCAGGGCGTCTATGTACGGGTTATGCTTGTAGACGACATGTTGGAAATGGATGAACCGGAAGTTGCTTGCTAATTGCAGTATGAGTTCCTGGTACGGCTGGAGCTTGGGATCTCGGGTTTTCCACTTGTTGAGGGTTTGAGAGATTACCAGCATGGCATCGCCGAATACGTGTAGGTGGGTGAGCCAGAGTTCCAGTGCGAGTCATAGCCCCATGACGCAAGCTTCGTACTCTACCTCGTTGTGTGAGCATGTGAAGAGAAGTCGCTTGGCTACAGGTGGCATCCTTCCCTGGGGATCCACTAGGATGACCCCTACCCCACGGCCTTTAGTGTTGACCACTCCATCAAAGTATAAGATATGGGGTTCTGGTTGGTCAGAAACTGGCTGGTCCAGATCCAGTTAGTCCAAATTTGGCTCATTGATGGTGAAGATGGGCTCATTTGGGAATGAATCTTCCAATGGTTGGTAATCTAGCAAGGGCTGGTGGGCCAGCTGGTTGGCCATGGCTTGGGCCTTCATGGATTTCTAGGATACGTACCGAATGTCGAATTCTGCGAGGAGCATTTGCCATTTCACGCATCTGCCAACCAAGGCTGGCTAGTCGAAGAGGTAGTGCAAGGGATCTAGGCGGCTAACCAACAAAACGGGGTAGACCACCAGGTAGTGTCGTAGCTTTTTCACTATGCAGACCAGCGAGAGACAGTACTTCTAAATCAGTTCATACCGTTCTTCTACCTCGGTAAAATTTTTACTAAGGTAGTATATGGCTTGCTCAATTCTGCCGGTGATGTCATGCTGGCCCAATACTGCGCCCATGGAGGAAGCTGTTACCGACATGTACAGGAAAAGTGGTCATCCGGGGTGAGGTGGTACGAGAATCGGCGGCCGAGACAGCTGATGCTTGATGTGGTAGAAGGTGACTTGGCATTCTGTTGTCCACGTGAAGCTGGCATTTTTCTTCAACAACTTGAAGAAGGGCTTGCAGATCGGCGTGAGGCATGAGATGAAACGCGCGATGTATTGTAGCCTTCCCAACAAGCTCTGGATCTGTTGTTCCGTCTGTGGGGGAGGCATGTCTAAGATTGCTTTTGCCTTGTTGGGATCTACCTCGATTCCCTGTTTACTGATGATGAAGCCGAGGAGCTTCCTGGTGGTGGCCCCGAATGTTGATTTTGACGGGTTCAATCTGAGCTTGTACTTCCTTAGGCACTCGAACAATCTTCTTAAGTGCTTGAGATGTTGCTGATGAGTGTGCGCCTTCACTACCATGTCGTCGACGTAGACTTCGACTTCTTTGTGCATCATGTCGTGGAAGAGGGTGGTCATGGCTCTTTGGTAAGTAGCACCTGCATTTTTGAGCCCGAATGACATCACCCTGTAATAGAAGATGCCCCAAGGGGTTGTGAATGTGGTCTTCTCCTTGTCTTCTTCTGCCATGAGGATTTGATTGTATCTGGAGAATTCGTCCATGAAGGAATATACCCCGTACTTGGTGGCGTCATCTACCAAGACATCTATGTGTGGTAGTGGGAAGTTGTCCTTGGGGCTAGCCTTGTTGAGGTCCCGGTAATCGACACACATGCGTACTCACCCATCTTTCTTTGGGACGGGTACCATGTTTGCCACCCATTCTGGGTAGAAGACAGGCTAGAGGAATCGGATGTTCAACTGCTTGTGGACTTCTTCCTTCAACTTCTGGGCCCATTCCTGTCTCATTCGTCGAGCTTTTTGCTTCACAGGTCAGGCTTCCGATTTGAGGGGTAGTTAGTGGACTGCAACCCGTTCATCCAAACCGGGCATGTCTTCATAATCCCATGCAAACACCTCTATGAATTCACGCAGGAGTGTGAGGAGCTATTGCCAATAGGGCTCGGGAACTTCTTTACTAATTTTTGTTTCTTTTGGATGTTGTTCATCCCCAAGGTTTACAAGTTCAATTTCGTCAGTAGACGTTATGTCGGCAGATTCGGGTGGTTGGACCCATGGACCTTCTTCTTCAGACTCTTGATAAGGATTGTCGATGTCTTCTGCAGCTTGTTGACCCTTGGGCTGAAAGGGCGTTGGAATGTGGACTTGGTGGGAGCGGTGCTCGTGGTCTTTCGGCTGGGTGCCAGGTAAGTGGATCGGCTACCGGTTCGAGGTAGCAGTGAACCTCAGGAGTGCTTCCAGGGAGACAGTGGTGGACCTACTGTACTCATCTACTTTAGGTGTCATGCTGTCAAACTACATCTATTGTTCTGGCTGTCGGGCGTTTAAGGAAGACGAGGGACAGAATGCCCCTAGTTCTGTCCCGATGGGAGGAACCGGCTTCCTGGTGGATAGGAAGCGGACACCGGATGGAGTCTCAGATGAAAATGTAACAGACTAGTCACATTCACCTATTTGAGTGACTAGGGCGGAGGAGGGGCAGAATGCCCCTAGTTCTAGTAGGCTAGTAAACTTCGATTTCAAGTATGAAATCAAGGATTTGCTAGAATTTTAGGGATTGCTACAAGTTATCCCAAGGTCAGGTAATAATTATAAAGCTAAAAAGTTAGTACCAGCCTTTTATTCAAATCTACATGAGGAAAATGGAGTATTTGTAACTAATGTGATTGAAGTATAGATTTACTTATCACCTGAATTTGTATATGAGAGCCTAGGATTAAAGAATGAGGGTGTAGAGATGTTAGAGTCCTCTACAATGGCAGATTGGTCTAAACAAGACATGAAAAATTGCATGGCCATTAACCCTCAAATAAATTTGTTTAATAAGTTGAAGTACATGAATGGAAAGGATCATATGGTTGCATTAATATTAATTAGAACAATCTACCAAAGGTTTGGACATGATGTAGAGTTGTCCATCTTTGTAAAAATTAACCTATGTAGTCTTAAATAAATGTAATTAAAACATTTAGAGAGAAAACTCTCTCATGTTGTACTCTTCAACATTTTAAATGACACATGTTTTAAGATTTTGAATTCTATATGCACTTCAAATTGTGTATGTTTTTTTTCTTTAAATTTGTGTCCTTAATTGTTGTGAATTTTAAATTTGAACAAATTCCATGGTTTTCTAAACCCTTGAAAAATTTTCAATTCACAGTTTGATGGATAAATATTCACAACACTCGTTCAATTAAACCATTTTAGACAAATTAAGCGTTTTATGAACACACTTGTTACAATCGTGCAATTCTATGAGTTGCATTCTTCTTTTAAATTTTCTTTCATTAATTCACTAAATTGTATTTATCTTTAAAAATCATTCAAATTATAACCTTTAATCTCACTCAGATGATTAACATTGTTTAATTTCAGTAAACCTTATACTTAACAATTGCATTTTCTCACAAATAGAACCATATTTGGTTCACAAGGCAATAACCCTTGGATAAGTCTGTGGGTAAACTAGATAACTCTCAGACCTATACAAGGTTTATCCCAACAGCGCTTTACTTTTCTCTTTTGGCAGTTCAAGGGTAAATAGGATTACCCTCGAACTTACTCTAAGGGTAAACTAGGTAACCCTCAAAGTAGGTTCTTCTATTATATTTTAACGTTACGACACAGCTCGATGGTAAACATGATAACTCTCAAACTACTCTGAGGGTAAATAGGATAACCCTCAAAGTAACTTCGAAACAGAACAATAGTATTCTTTTGTTTTTGTTTTTGTTTTTTTTATATTCTTTTAATCTCCTTCTAAATCAACAAACTCCACCTCTTTTCCCTCTAAAAATTTTAGAAAATGTTTTAATCTTTGCCCATTAACTTTAAAAATTTCATGACTTTGAGGATCTTCCAAATCAACCGCTCCATAAGGATAAACATATTTAACAACAAATGGACCAATCCATCTTGACTTCAATTTTCCTAGTAAAGAGTGTAGTCTTGAATTATATAATAAAACTTCTTGTCCTTTTTCAAATATTCTGTGTAAAATTCTTTTATCATGCCATGCTTTCATCCTTTCTTTAGCTATTTTTGAACTTTCATAGGCGATATTTCTTAATTCCTCTAATTCCACTAATTGTACTTGTCTATTACAACCAACTATTTTTATACTTAAATTTAATTGCTTAAGTATCCATAATGCTTTATGTTCTAATTCCACAGGTAAATGACAAGCCTTTCCACGTACTAGTTTATATGGAGTTGTTCCTAATATTATTTTATAAGCTGTTCTATATGCCCTAAGAGAATCATCTAGCTTATTCGACCAATCGCTCCTAGTGGTGTTTACTACTTTTTCTAAAATTCCTTTACTTTGCTTGTTAGCACTTTCAACTTGTCCACTAGTTTGAGGATGGTAAGGGGTAGCTAACCTATGTAACACTCCATATCCTTTCAATAATTTCTCAAAATTTTTGTTGCTAAAATGAGTCCCCCTATCACTAATAATTACTCCTAGAATACCAAATTGAGACATTATATTGGATTTTAAGAATCTCATTACTATTATAGAGTCATTAGTTTTAGTAGGAATTGCCTTTATCCATTTGGTTACATATTCTACTGCCAAGAGGGTATAAACAAAACCATTTGAATTTAGGAAAGGTCTCATGAAATCTATACCGCAAACATCAAAAACTTCTACTTCTTGGATAGGATTTAATGGCATCATATTTCATTTTGTAATTCTACCTACTTTTTGGCATTGAACACATTTTTTACAATATTCATATGCATCTTTAAACAATGTTGGCCAATATAGGCCACTATGAAGCACTTTTAAAGTAGTCTTTTTAGCTCCAAAATGTCCTCCAATGAGATGATCATTTAAAAATGACAACACTAATTGAGTTTCTATTTCTGGGATACATCTCCTTACAATCTAATCAGGGCATTGCTTAAACAGGTAAGGATGGTGTGTAAAAATGATGAATTGGGCTCCTATTTATAGATGCAAACTTAACTTAAAAAATAGTCCAAAATCATTATAACGATTTTAGAATCGTTATAATGTTTTTCCATTTTACCATATATTTTCAATTGGACCTTTGAACGGACTGGGTGTTCCGATAAATTCGTTATAATGTTTTCAAAATCATTATAACAATTTTCCTACATGTCAAGTATTAGATTTTTCAAATCTAATCTTAACAATTAAATCTTTTCAAAATATTTTCAAATTAGTGGCAAATTCAAAATTTGTTATAACGATTTATAAATCATTATACCAATTTTGCTTGAGTATCTAAAATTACGGATTTTCCTAGATTAAATTTCTATGTAAATATTTTTTCAAAATCTTTCCTAAGTATTATTTGAAATTCAAAATTCGTTATAACAATTGTGTAAATCGTTATACCAATTTTCCTAAATTCCTTAATTTATGGGATTTTCTCTAACGGACTTATTTTTCAAAATATTTCCTAAGTTTTGGAACATAATCAAAAATCATTATCATTATACCAATTTTCTTGGATGCAAAATCATACGTTCTATCAAATGAATAGTGAATCATTATAATGATTTTCCAATCATTATATCGATTTTGGCCTATGTTGATTTTAATGTGTGTGGACTTAAAATCTAAATGAGTGACCTATACTAGTGTCCAAACCTTTTTAAATACATGTGCTCGTGATTTGTCTTCATTGGCTTCAACACTTTCATCTTTAATTCATGGAATTTCTTTAATACGCTTTTTGCAATTTCTTCATCCCTTCATCCTCTTTTGACTTCATCACTTTGTAGCTTTAACATGATTCCTTCATCCTTCATCTTCTTCACATTACGTTGTATGACATCAACAAAACCTATAAAGGGTGTGTGTACCCTCTCTTTCATCCGATGATCACCCAGAAGCTCGTGAGCTTTTGCTAGCCCCACTGACGAATGGGTCGAGGCACAAAGAATGGAAGATGGTTGTATGGAGCACACCACCACACGGGGTGGATTGCTCGTGACACAGATTTGCCACCTTATTTTTGCATAGAAAATAAGGAAAACTAGAAGGGGAAGGATTCATCCACCATCAAAAGGATAAAACTGCACAAATATAAAACGGCGTAAAGTAGCACAAAATGAACAATGCCTTTGAAAAATGAAAGAGCTAGATAAGGGACTCAAGGTATTGTTGGGGAAGGTGTTAGGCACCCCTAGACATCCCAGGTAATCCTGGCCTCTCTCCGACTCTAAGAAGGAAAAGTATTAGTCAACCCGGCCTAAGTCGGTAAGGATTCATGCTGACAGCCTCATCCTAGAGGATTCATGTCAATGGCCTCATCCTGGAGGATTCACTAGGGCATCGAGAGGAGTAGCATTACTTCTTCCAGTAAAACAAATGGGAAATCGCTGGTGCGAGGATTCACGCAAGATCTGGTGGGAAAAGAGAAGAGATAAAAGACATGGCAGCTACCACTACGGACCATTGGTTGAAGAGCCAAATGTCTAGTGAGACTGTCGGTTGGCCTACCAGACATCTAGGTACAGGGCCAGATTCTACCCGGTAGGCCACCTCTCCTTCCAGGTGCAAGGATTCATGCACCCAGCTTGACCTGAGTCGACAAGGATTCATACTAACGGCCTCATCCTGGAGGATTCACCAAGGCATCAGGAAGAGTAGCATTACTCCTCTCGGTAAGACAAATTGGAAAACCATCGGTGCGAGGATTCACACGAGATCCAGCAAGAGGAGAAAAAGGATAAAAGACATGGCAGCTACTGCTATGGACCATTGGCTGAAGAGCCAAAGGTTTGGTGAGACTATCGGTCGACCTACTAGACATCCGGGTATAGGGTCGGATTCTGCCTAGTATGCCACCTCTCCTTCTGGGTGCAAGGATTCATGCACCCAATCTTGAAAGATAGGAGAGGTGGGAAACCCTTTGGGGAGATGGTCGTCTGTAAGCGTAGACGACATGCCTTGATGGCGGCCTAGCTTTCACAATAAAGGAAACATCAAAGAATACAATGATATAATCATCAAATGCATAAAGAAGCATGGGTCCTCATATGAAAAACCCAAAAAACAAGCCACGACGAAAATGGTCTAGACCCGTCCTTAGAGGATTCACCAAGTGGGGATGAAGGATGCCAGTACCTTTTAGAAGTGTATCTGAAAGAATGAACCCGGGAACATCCTTCAACCTTCCACCCATGCATGGGGAACGTCCAATATGATCATGGTTACGAAAAGTATAAAAAAGAAAAGAGTACGGCAAGATAAGAAAGGAGGTCGTCCTCCCTGACGTGCGCAACATTGCGTGGCCCCAGGGAGAGGCTCCCCTCACTAGAGGCATTGGAGGTTACCTAAAAGGGAGATTGGCAGCAGTCGGAAGAGTTCCTTTCTAGTCAACGCTCCTAGTTCTCCTTCAGGGGTTCGAAAGAGACTCTCCAGAAAAACCTCAAAAAAGCCTCCTTTGCATGGAAACAACGTGCCCTTATATAAGGAGTCACTTTCCATACGTTGCGATCCAAAAATGGTATCTCGAGGTACGTTTTGAATTCTGCCCTGTGATTTACACCATTCATTAAGCACAAGGTTTAAGTAACATTAACTTGATCCTATGACACCTTAATGTTCATGTTAGAACATATCGTATGGACGTCAGCCAGTGGTCAGGACCAATGTGTTGGCTGCCAGGGTGAAAGGATTGGCCACCGGGGCTAGACCCCATCATGGGTCTGGCACATTGAAGGGTTCAACATCCTGCCAGGAGATTGTTCAGTGTCTCGGTCAAGGCCAAAACCTAGACTCAGCCAAAGGGAAAACTTAAGTACCTAATACAACACATACAACACTTATTACAACTTACATTTTTCTCCCCCTTTTTGACATTCATGAAAAGGGTGGATCACAACTTGCATAACAACACTTAAAACACTTAAAACAATTGAAGCTCCCCCTAAAAGAAAGCTCCCCTTGCATAAAGTATTTCTCCTAGCTAAAGAATGTGCTTGAAGCAAAGTAAGTTTGATATTTCAACATTCATAAATTTTGAACAACATAGAATAAGATTTAATAATTGTCATAATCATTCAAGCAAGTAAAATAGTTCAAACAGGCATGGAAACATTCAAAAACATACACCACATAATAAAAAAGAAATAACAACTCTAATGCGATGGAGCATCCTCATCCATGCACGCAACTTGTGTTTCTTCCTCAACTGTTAAATTTTATAGTGCTACTAATATTTGTTCTATTTTTAAGTCCATATAAGACTTCTACTCCCTAGAGTTCTGATCAATGTAGCCTTTTAATTCTTGAGAGTGAGAGTCCATGTAATTTCTTAACCCTCTTATTTCTACTTCTTGTCTAAGAAATCCTTTTGTCATGTAGTCATTCAGTTCACTGATTTCTCTATCCAAGCTCTTAATAGTATCTTCATCATCGTCATCAAACACTGGTGCTTAAGAGGATGATGCCATCTGTTTAGTAGACACAGTATCCCTAGAGCTTCTGAAGATATTGTTGTAGGTGATAGCTATGGAGGTCACCTATGTTTTCTTGAGGTCATTCAAATCTACTCGAAGAGCTTGTAACAAAGCCACCAAGTTCATCTTGTAGAAGAGTTTTATTTTTACTCTTCCTATGCAATGCAGAATTGCAGTAGCCCAATTTACGTTTATCCCTTTCATTATGCAATAGACAACCCTGAGAGTGTTTTCAATTAGTTCATCATTGTGTCCCTTTCTTTGGAACACATTTGTCGACACAATGCAAGCAATGATTCTGCCTTCTATGTTCAGATATGCCATCCTGTCAATCTTTTTGGCCCCTTTTACTACATCACTAACCACAACATTCATGTCTGCATTTGTGAAAGAATGATGATAGGTAGGCAACGTAACATCTATTCCTTCATTAAACAAACCAAGATGAATCTCTAAAATAGCTTGAGTAATAACAAAGTGAGACCCTGTACACTCTCTTTCATCTGGCTATCACCCGGAAGCCCATAGGTTTTTGCCAGCCCCGTTGGCAAATGGACCGAGGTACAGAGAACTGAAAGGTGTTTGTGTGAGCACATCACCACGTGCGGTTGATGGCTCGTTCAACGGAGTCGCCACCTTATTTTTGGGTAGAAAATAAGGAAAACCGGATGGGAAAGTGTCCTTCCACCATCAAAACAATAAAACCACAGGAATCACATAAAATCGTGTAACATGAGAGAACTAGATACGGGGCTCAGGGTACTGTTGGGGAAGGTGTTAGGCACCCCCAGACAGCCCAGGTGTTCTTGGCCTCTCTCCGGCTCTAAAATAGAAAACATGATAGTCAATCCGACCACGTACGGCCTCACCCTAGAAAATTTTCTAGGGCATTTAGAGGCATAACTATATCCCTTCCGATGAAAATAAATGAGAATCAAGTAAACAAAAGGGAATTGAACAAAACGGGGATCCATATCAGATTTGGTGGTGAATAGGGGAGAAAAAGATGGGTTTTCGAGGAGCCGATAGCCGGCTACTTGCACCGGTTGACCGGCGGCTGGTCAGCTGCTTTCCCAACCCATTTGCGTAGCCATGCGGGTTTTGGGGAAATGGGGGCCGGTTCCTTGAACCGGCCAGCCGGCGGCTTGCCGGCTGTTTCCCCGATTCATGCGCAGCCATGGGGGTTTTGGGGAAATGGGGGCCGGCGGCTTGCTGACTGTTTCCCCCCATTCATGCGCACCCAAGGGGATTTTGGGGAAACGGGGGCCGGTTCCTTGAACCGGCTAGCCGGCGGATTGCCGGCTATTTCCCCCCTCCAAGCGCACCCATGGGGATTTTGAGGAAACGGGGGCCAGTTCCTTGAACCGGCCAGCCGACGGCTTGTTGGCTGTTTCCCCCCCTCCAAGCGCACCCATGGGGATTTTGGGGAAACGGGGGCCGGTTCCTTGAGAACCGGCCCCACCCCTTCCATGCACACCCATGATGGGGTTTTGGGGAGACGAGGGTCGGTTCCTTGAACCGGCCAGCCGGTGGCTTGCCGGCTGTTTCCCCCTTCCATGCGCACCCATGGGGATTTTGGGGAATTGGGAGCCGGTTCTTTGAACCGGCCAGTCGGCGGCTTGCCGGCTGTTTCCCCCTTCATGCGCACCCTTGGGGATTTTGGGGAAATGAGGGCCAATTCCTTGAACCAGCCAACCAGCGGCTTGCCGGCTGTTTCCCCCTTCATGCGCGCCCATGGGGGTTTTGGGGAAAGGGGGGCCCGTTCCTTGAACCGGCCAGCTGGCGGCTTGTCGGCTGTTTCCCCCTTCATGCACGCCCATGCTTTTTTTTTAGGGAAACGAGGGCCAGTTCCTTGAAACGGCCAGCCGGCTGTTTCCCCACCCATTTTTCTCTTGACGTCTGTAAACGCATGAGATTTAACGGAGGACTTATATTTTCCAAAAAAAATGGAAACCAACGGGTTGTACATTTCGTACACCCGAATGGCCATCGCCGGCTTCCATGCCGGTGGCGTCATCCCGAAAACTTTTGTAGGGCATTGGGAGAGTACACTTACGTCTCCCAGAAAAATGTACGGGGATTGTCGAGTTGTACGTGTTCGTACACCCGAACGGTTGCCGCCGGCATCCTTGCCGGTGGCGTCATCCCGGAAACATTTCCAGGGCATCGGGAGGGTATACTCACGTCTCCCTGAAAAATGTACTGGGACTGTCAGGTTTTATGTGTTCGTACACCCGAACGGCCGCTGTCGGCATCCTAGCCGGTGGCGTCATCCCGGAAATCTTTCCGGGGCATCGGGAGAGTAGACTTTCGTCTCCCGGAAAAACATATGGGGACCGTCGGGTTGTATGTGTTCGTACACCTGAACGGCTACCGCCGGCATCCTAGCCGATGGCGTCATCCCGGAAATCTTTTCGGGACCCTGAGAAAGACCTGTGGAGTTCGTATAAAAACTCGTAAAACCTGCTGGAAACTTAGTGTTTCCACATAAAAAGACCCGACAGGAGGGTCACAAGTGAACTGAGCTCGACTGGGTCGGGTGGATTCACTCGGCCAGAAGGGCAGCCACCGGTACCTTCAGACGTGTTTCTGAAGGAATGATACCTGGGTCCGCCCTTCGACCGTTCCCTTGCGTAGGGAAGGTGTTATGCAGTCGGGGCTCGACAAAACATCGTAAAAAACATACGTAAAACAGCAAGGGTGGAAGGACTTACCTATAGGGGGGTCGTCGACGGGGATCGGAAGTCCTCGCTTCGAAGCCCCGAGCTGCTTTCCTCCTTTCGAACCGGTGGACGACCGCTTCTCTCGAGGATGTCAGCCTTCTTCCAAGGAAATCCCACCGTTCCGAAAATCCTTCGCTCTTCAAAGTTTCGCCCCTTCTCTCTAGAAAAATCTAGCCTTCTCTCTTCCAGAATTTCCAGCCTTCTGAGTGGTGTAGGGGGCCACCCTTTTTATAAGGGGTTGCCTTCCTTCTTTGGGGGTGCCCAAAGATGGAAGGCGGTGTAATTCCGGCTTGATTACATGGTCCGCATAATTGGCAGATTTGTGAGATTTACGTGATTAAATCTCATCTTATTTTCCTGATTGATTCAGGTTGCCTTCTTGGGTAGCCAACCGACAGCCACTACGTGGCAGGCGGAAGCCGAATGGTTCCCCGATCATTCGCACGAAGATGTGTTTTTTGGGATTCGGGTGCCGCTTCCATGAAGCGGCTTGCCGGCGGCAAGCCGACTCCATCCCCCTAACTTTTTACCAAATGTGGGTTTTTGGGGGTCCGGGTGCCGCTTCCTTGAAGCGACTTGCCGGCGACAAATCGGCTCCATCCCCCTAACTTTTTACCAAATGTGGGTTTTTGGGGGTCCGGGTGCCGCTTCCTTGAAGCGGCTTACTGGCGGCAAGCTGACTTCATCCCCCCTTTAAGCATGGGGTCAACAGAATGCCCCTCCCTAGGCGAGGTTGTATGACTTTTGAGGAAGGAAACCGACATCCTAGGGTTGAATGACCCTCCATGCGTAGACGGTTGGTTCTGCGAGATTTCACGCTTTCGTGAATTATCTGTTGTAGGTCGGACAATAGAATCGGGCTTACACCCTCGGTCACTTGACCAAGGGATGCCATATTGCTAGCCAGTTGGTTGCGCGGCAGCCACCTTGTGGGTGTCGCTGACCGGGTAACAAGGTGGAAAGTGTTCGTGTGTCGTGCCCGAACGTTGGGCCGTATCTCTCCACGTCTTAGATCTTGAACGGCTGATCATGCGGCAACCACCTTGTGGGAGCCAGCCACCAGGATGTGATGTGAAGGCTTCATGTCTTTCTTTTCTAAAAGTTGTTGTGAATAGTCACATCATGCTTTTTGTGACATTACTTTTCGTCCGGTTGGTTACGTGGTTGCTGCCTCGTGGTAGGCGGCAACTGGCTGAGGATGTGGTACGTTGCTTTTTCAAAAGCTAGCACTGTCACAGTGGTCATGTCGTACCTTTGCAATTTTACCTTCGAGCTGGCTATTCACATGGTTGCCGCCTAGCAGGAGGCGGCAACCGGCTGGTGACATAATTGAAAAAGCTGCAACGGATGTAATGAATGGTCACGTCGTACTTTTGTGATTTTACCTTCGAGCCGGGTGTTCATGCGGTTGCCGCCTAGCAGGAGGCGGCAACTGGACGAAGGCCTCGCGTGCTTCTGTACTTTTCTCGATTTTCGTTTGTTTTTTTCAGTTTTGGTGCAACTTTTTCGATTACCGTGCCTTGACCGTACCTTTTAAAAGTTGTCAGGAATCGTTTCAGCTTTCTTGAATTTTGTGCAACCAGTTTTTGAACCGGTTGTCGGTTCCAACCATGCGGAATCTGGGTAACTCATTTTCCTATAAATAGAGGGGAGGTCGTTGGAGATTTTCTCATCCCTCCCTCTCGTTTTCCCTCCTCCCTTGAGTTCTCATTTGGATTTTCTTTCATCTTTCCTTAATTTCTTCCCTTGAGCTTTAATCAACATGCCTCGCACCAAAAATGTTACAGGGCATGTCCACCAATCTGTTTCTGGGTCTGCGCGACGATAGTTTGATCTTCTGCCAGTGACTTTGAGGAACATTTCGGCGGAGGAGCTCAACTGTCCTAACCGGGCTGAGTCGGCCCGCTTGGCCATTTTCTTTGAATTAACTGGCAATGGCTGCAACGCTACTTCAGCCGAGGCCATGTCTCACTGGTGGTTGGGAGAATGGCGACAGAGCTCTGGTGCTTCTAGCTCACGTGTCCCAATGGAAGGCAAGGCTTCTACAGAGACTCCCCTTCAAAGCTCACGGCGCCAAATGCGTCGCAAGGCCATTGTGGACTGGCAACAGCATCTCGCCGGAACTCCATCAGGGCCGTTCAAGATTCCTGATGACGTGGCGTCGGAGGCAGGATCGGTCCGGCTGGCACTCCCTTGGTATCGAACTCCGACAGGTTCCGAGGAGGTGGCGACTAACGACGTGGCTCCCCCAGAAACCGATTAGGATTTGGTGTCCCCCATTGACGGCCGCTTGGCCGTCAAGACGATGTTACATGGGAGGCCAGCCAAGTTTGACCGATTGCTGGAGGTGGAGCAGCTGTTTGCCAAGCAACGTTTGCTTCCTTTTGTCCGGGACTTCCGCTAGGTCGAGACCGTCCCCGGCTTGGTGGCCGAGATGTACTCCAACCTATCAGAGGTGGAGTCGCGACTTTATCTGAGCCTTCAGTCGGGACTGATAGAATTCTTTGATGTGCTTCTATTCGAGGTGTTGGGACTCCGCTTCACCGGTTTGGACATTTTCTGCCCCCTGTCGAACATTCCTTGGAGCATCAGCGACATCAATGCAGTAGTTGCCGCAGATGCCGATTTTGACCAACATATCATTAAGGCTCGGGACCTGAACCCGGTCGCCCACCTCGTCTCCTTTGTCCTCAACAACACAATCCTCCTGAAAGGGGTGCATTGGGACGAAGTTAGCGTGGTGACTTACCTTGCGACTTTCGCGATGGTAACGGGTTGCCAGGTGAACTGGGCGGCGGCAGTTCGACGCCAGATGCATGGCATGATTCTCCCAGTCTGGCAGCCTCCTAGCCAGTTGCTCTTTGGGGAGGCGATGGTGGAGCTGGCCCACTTCCTCTGTATCTCAACCAGAGGCCGGCAGAGGGTTTCACTTTAGACCCGGCCCATTAAATCAGTCGACTTGGGTCGGTATGAGAGGCTTGCCTCTAAGCTGTCTAGCTCGTCATCTCGCAGGCGGTCAATCGGGCGCTGTCCTCCTGTTCCTGCTTCTGCTTCACAGTCTACCGGTGGAACTTCTTTGAATCCGGATTATGCTGAGGATCTACGCGTGTCGCTGGATCGTCTCTATGCTCGAGACGAAGTGATTATCCGATTGTTGAGTCGAGAAGATCGGTTGATCCTGCTAGTCGACCGGATAGAGTGGCGGGAGCGGGCTCGTGATCTACGGAGGCGGGAGCGCCAGAGAACCGACCCTCGGAGATTTGAGCCCCGGAGGTTTGAACCCTTAGAGTCTTTTGAGGAGGAGTAGTCTGTCTGTACCCCGCCCCTTTTAAATGATGAATAATATCTTAACTTTAATGGAAACTTCTCCATAACTATCTTCTCGAGTGCTCTTATGAGTTTGTGGGTGAGATTCAGAGTAACGACTCCAAGACCACGTTCGTACCATGTTTGGAATTTTGGGGGAGCTGGTAGCCAGGTTATCTTACCGGCTTGCAAGACCGGTGGCTGGTTGGCTGCCTTCCCGAACCATTTGCGTAGCCATCGGGTTTTGGGGAGACATGGGTCGATTCATTAAACCGGCCAGCCGGCGACTTACCGGCTGTTTCCCCCTTTCATGCGCACCCATGGGGGCTTTTGGGGAAATAGGGGTTGGTTCCTTGAATCGGCCAGCCGGTGGCTTGCCGGCTGTTTCCCCCTTCCATGTGTAGCCATGGGGCTTTTGGGGAAATGGGGGCCGGTTCCTTAAACCGGCCAGCCAACGGCTTGCCGGCTGTTTCCCCCTTCCATGCGCACCCATGGGGGGTTTGGGGGAAATAGGGGTCGGTTCCTTGAACCGGCCAGCCAGCAGCTTGCCGACTGTTTCCCCCTTCCATGTGTAGCCATGGGGGTTTTGGGGAAATGGGGGCCAGTTCCTTGAACCGGCCAGCCGGCGGCTTGCCAGCTGTTTCCCCCTTCCATGCGCACCCATTGGGGGGTTTTGTGGAAACGGGAGCCGGTTCCTTGAACCGGCTAGCCAGCGGCTTGCTGGCTGTTTCCCCCTTCCATGCGCACCGCACCCATGGGGGGTTTTGGGGAAACGAGGGCCGGTTCCTTGAACCAGCCAGCAAGCGGCTTGCCGGCTGTTTCCCCCTTCCATGCGCACCCATGGGGGGTTTTGGGGAAACGGGGGCCGGTTCCTTGAACCGGCCAACCGGCGGCTTGCCAGCTGTTTCCCCCTTCCATGTGCATCCATGGGGATTTTGGGGGTGCCGGCAACTGGGTTTCCTTACCGGTTTGTCGGTGGTGGGCCGGTTGTACACCCGACCCATATGTCTAAGTATGGTTTTCGTGGTATGTTGAGGAGTCAATCGTACCTGGTTACTGGTGGCGG
>JAMKPZ010000261.1:0-118931 GCA_024699675.1 Amphibolis antarctica
GAATATTTCATTGGTTGAATAGGTTGAAGTCTTCTGTGACAACATAACAGCCATACAAATTGCAAAGAATCCAATATTTTATAAAAGAACAAAACACAAATAGACTATCTACTTAACTATCTATTTCTACTCTTTAGTGTACTTAATATGCTAGGCGTTTATAATTTTGTATTTATTTTTTCATGTTTGATATTCCCCATGAATCAGCAATTTGGCACACAATTGCAAAGTAGAAAAGTTGAATCAAGAAGAGAGCCGTTTGAATTTTTCTATAGGTTGATGTCTTGTATTATGAACCTAAAATTAACTTGGGCCACCAAGTAGTATAATGTTATCTATTATTACGTAATTGATTTGTCTGGTAAGAGGTTAGTAGCTTTGATACATGAAACGATAGTGATGGTTGTAGATTTTCTTCCTTGAAGCAGATGTTAATTTATTGTACTGATATTATTCATGTTAATGTATGTATATTGGTATTATTGTTGGAGAAGTGTGTTTTATCCATGCTATTATTTTCAGGACCAGGTGAAAAGTCATTAAACTTTGCATTTTTATGATTGCTTGACACCCCTTACTGTTGTTGAATGGACAAAAGTTTTGGCAGTATGGGATAGAAATTTTGGCTGCATTGGACAGAAGTTCCTTTGACTAATGGACAGAAGTTCCAACGATATGGGGCAAAAGTTTTGGCTGCGTTAGATAGAAGTTCTGTTAGGAGTGGAGGAATTTTCATTGTTGGATTATAATTACTTTTTTTGTAAGGCTGATTGTATGTTGAATATGTTGTATAATTATTTATTAAGTACTGATAATGTATGTACTTTTGGACATATAAAATGATATTTCATTTTATCTGCAATATATGAAAAAGTAAATATGTGAATGTGTATGAATTTTTGGTATGTAGAATGTATTATTTTTGAAATTATTTCATGTATGAAGAATATTACAGGTATATGAATAATATTATAGGATTTTAATAGATTATTATAATATTTTTTATTTGTTAATATTATTTGTGACAACCATTGTGACGGCTTTATTAGCTGTCCCAATTATTCGTGACGATTTTAGTCATTGCAAAGTCTTTTTTTTTACACAGAAAATTTTTTAATAATCATTTGTGATGGCTATAGTGGGTATTTGTGACGATTTAGACTGTCACAAATAAACTATATGTGACGATTTTTTTAATCATCACAAAGTTTTTATGATGACTTTTATTGTTACGATTTTTGATCGTCACAAATAGTCATTACAAATAATGTATTTGTGACAAATTTTGTAATTTTTGTGATGATTTAAGTCGTCACAACAAATCATTTTTGGTGTAGTGAATTTCACTCCAATTTTCACGTATCATTATCGCATAATAGATGGACGCTGCATTTATTTGAGATTTCAATATATTTTTAATGTTTTGTATGTTTATATATCAACAAATTGACTATTACATATATAAATTTTAAAATCAATTCACGGTTAAGTGCACATGTATTTTATATACCTTTGACGTAAAAATATTTTTTTGTGTAATGAAAAATGAAATAAATCATACAAGTATAGATCTTTAAAATAATATGATTACACGTTATAACAATTTAAAGATTGCTAGTGTTTGACGAAAAATTTAAAATATAAATGAAAATTTAATGGAAATGAAAATAAAAAAATTCAGACAGAAATGAAAAATTGAAAAAAAAAATGTAAGAAAAAAAAGCGTACACATTTGTGTATGCGGCGAAAAGTGAGAAAAGTTTTTAAAAAAATTATTTTAAAAATTAAAAAAGTATGCTGTCCAAAAAAAATAAAAAACTTAAATAAAATTTAAAATTTTTATTTCCCTTCTTATTTTCTTAATTTTATTTTTTTATTTTTTATTTTCTCTTCTTCTTTTATATTTTTTTTCTTCTTTGTTTGGCTTATTTCCTTTTTCTCTTATTTTTCCTTTTCTAATTTTTCTTATTTTATTTTTAATTACTTTTCATTTCATTTCTTTTTCTCTTAAAAGCATACTACAATATGTAATTTTTTTTAATTTCAAAAAGAAACGAAAAATCCAAGGATACATTTAGGCACAGTTTAGTAAAAGTAATTTTTTTGAACTTTTCTTTCTAAACACGATTTCTTTATTTTTGACTCTCGTGTCATTTAAAAACACGTGTCACAGGAATTTATGTGTATTTACATTTAAAATAAGTATTTCAAAATGAAGTCTAAAATTCCTTGTCTCGGATCGTTTGGCACAAAAAAATTAAAAAAATTTAAATTTTGTTTCTTTACATTCCATTTCCAAACATTCAACGCAACACAAACCCCTCTTTACTTGCTAAAATGATATGATTGATTATTTAAATGACTTTATAATTACTCTTCATTTGATTATCAAATATTGTAATCCAATTTTACAATGTAATTTAATTTCAACCAGTTGGTTGATATTAATCTTGGTGTAGTGCAATTCAATTACTTCACATAAAAATGTTTGACGATTAATTATAAATTAATTTTAGCATTTACGCTTATATTTAGCTACATAACCTATTATAATCCAATTCCAAAAGTCAAATTATAATTCTTTATAACCTAATTAAAAAATGCAATTGTATAATACGTAAATTACTGAAAACTAAACGAACACTCAAGGCATACTATTGACATCAAATAAGCAAGCACAAGATAAAATGGTAAATTTGATTTATTTTTAAAAATAATTTCATAATTAATTTATATTTATTTCCATTAACTAATTTATAATTTAATTTCTATTCATATTTCAAGATACAATTATCAATAACTTTTTTTAATTTTTAAAATCACTTTTAATATCATTATTACCGTGTAAATTCTAATGTATAAATTTTTATTATTTAAATTGATATATATTTTAAATTTATCTGCGAAACTAACTTGAGTTCTTTTTAACTTTTTTTTAAAAAAACTTATTTACGAAAATACCCTTAATAATAAAATAAAATATTTCTTTTGAAAAAAAACCTAATGCGTTGGGCCGCGCCGTGATGGTCTACCAACCATGACTCACGCTTGTGCCTCAGGTCGTCGTCGCCGTCGCCGCCGGCGTCCGTGTAAAGACGCGTCCGGAAGACCCAAGCGGTCGATCGAATCTTTGGGTGGGCCAACTGGTTCCGTAGCTGTCGTGAGCTGTCGAGCGCGCTTGCTTGGACTCCGCCCCCTTCCTTCTTCCCTACCTGCCCATGATAACCCATGATAATTGATGATGTTGGGCCGCGCCGGCCGTCGGCAGCCCTTCACGCGGTGGTGATGAGTCCTGCCACCGCCGCACCGCCCAGGTTTCGCGCTTTCTCTGGTATGCTTTGGTGAGATTTGTTCTCACTTTCTTAAATTTGTATATATAAATTTTTATTTAATTAATTTATTATAGAACAGTAAATATTGTTAAAAAATGTTAACATGTAAATTTCCGCTGTTACCAGACTAATGCAGGTTTCACACTTTTTGGATTCACATGATGTTTATGGTTAAAAAATACAAATTTTTATGAGTTAATTCATGTGTTATGATCATATATTTTAGTTATCAAGAGAGTTTTGTGTTTAATTTCTTATTTTAGAATTAGTTTTATAGTTGATTGTATTTATACATTTTTATAATTAGTACAATCAATTAAATAATTTATATATTTAGATTATTGTATTTTGATTATTACATATTTTATATTAATGAAAGTTATATAAGTTTTATTGATTATTACACATATGGTATTAACATTTTTTGTTATCTGTGTAATAGATTTATAATGTTCTAAGAACAGAGAAAAATCAATGACCGTTAAATGTGCTTAGAGATCAATGAAAGTCGTTTGGAAAAAAAACGTAAAAGGCATATGCCCAAGAGGAAACTGCACACACCCCTTCACAATAAAAACAACCAAAGAAAAAAAAAACCACCGGAGCCCAAGAGATAAAAGGGTGGACACCGGCGGTTCCATCTTATCCCACATCCCATTTTCATTTTTCTCGCTTCCCATCTCATTTTCACTCTTCTTCCCACATCTCTATCACCCCCCTCTCCCACACATTCCGCCATTCCATTCCTCTTGGGTCGACACCAAGAGCACAAGGTCCAAGGTTCATAGTCTCATTTGTGGTTAGAGTGTTTGGTGGTGATGTCTCGAAGGAGTAAAGTCGGTCTGATCACACTGCCAGAAAGAATGCAGGTTTTTCTTTTTTTTCTTTTTTTTTTACTATTTTGAATACGTTGAACTCGATTTTTGTTACTCAAATTGTTGTTAAAATGTGTGACAATTAGCTTGGTAGTTTTAAAAAATAGATAGCTTTTAGTTTTGTTATTATACTGTTAGTGGATTTTTGTTTAACTTAAATTTAATTGAATATTGTTGAAAAATTTGATAATCCAAAATTTACTCTTAGTAACTTACTTGTGTTTATTAGGATAAATATATATATATATTTTTTCTACTAGTACTAAATTCTTTTTAATCTAAGTTTAAATCTCACTTCCCTAACTCGTACTTGTAGTTATTTATACGATAATTACCTGGGATTAAAAGCAGGTGTAAACGTCGCATTAAACGCGCTAAGTTAAAAGAGCGCTGGATTCCCCTCCTCCTGGACCTCCTCTCTGACTCTCTGCGTCTTTCTCTGCGTTGTAGTGTGGGTTACGCTTCTACGGCAGCGGCTGTAGATCGTCTGCCTTCTCGGCCTTTCACCGGTGCACACCTGCGAGCTCTCCCTCTTCTCTGCTCCGTTCCTTCCTCCCAGACATTGGATTCTTCTGTTTCTGGTTGGAGTGCAAGTAAGTGGTCGAGAAATGGGTTGCTGCAAATCGTGCTTGAAAGGTACCACCTATGCATGGACGCGCGGAGTGGTCCCTCACAAAACCCAGCAACCGTCTGCCAATGATGGACCGGGCCCTTCCACCGCCACGGGCGCCGTCAATACCGGCTTTGGCGGCGGCGTGCCGGATTTCTCAGAGTATAACTTGGTTGATTTGAAGGCCGCCACCAATAACTTTAGCTCCGACAACATCGTGTCGGAGAGTGGCGCTCCCAATTCGGTGTACAAGGGTAAGCTCCAGAACCGGAGGTGGATTGCCGTCAAGAAGTTCACGAAGACGGCCTGGCCCGATCCCAGGCAATTCGCAGTCGGCACCTGAATCCTACTTTATTCTCTGCTTTTTTACTCATCTTTCTTCTTCTTCCCCCACTTTTTTTACTCTGGATTTGCCAAAATTGGGTTTTTCTTTGTTTGCAGGATGAGGCACGGGGAGTTGGGGAACTGAGGCACCAAAGGCTTGCGAACTTGATTGGCTACTGCTGCGATGGGGATGAACGGCTTCTGGTTGGAGAGTTCATGCCCAATGATACCCTGACCAAGCACATCTTCCACTGTATGCCAATTTCAAACTTGTGTTGCTCATATTCCTGTTTTATCATTCTTTTGTGTTTTAGGCTTTACAATCTGTTGGATTCTAGGACAATTCGTATGAAAACAGTAGTGGTTTATATTTTGAAAATTATGAAGACAAGGAAAATGGTTGTACATCATGTTCATTTCAGGAAGAAAAATTTGCTTCAGTGATATCCATGTGCCATCCGCTCCCTCAAAATAAATTAACAATGCCAACCAAAGGTTATAGATGTAGATACACAATTTCACTTATAGAGAAAGTATGATAATGTTCAATTATTTATGCTCATGGGCATACTTTTCCGCCCCCATCCTATTTTGATGGCATCATCTAAGACCATTACCTGATATTTCTTTCTCTTTCCCTTAATGGAAAATGCATGGTGAGAAGAATCAAATGGATGGCAAGATGCTTGAATGCTTTCTTACATTTTTGAGGTTCTTTGACTAATGACATATTGGTGAAAATTGGGAAGTGATAATTCCATTCAAAAACAGAGTTCTGTGGTGTTATGAAAACATCCCTGGAAGTTATTCTCATCTAAATTTTTGAGATATTGGATATCATTGTTATGAGGTAAGGTACCTTCAATTGCATTGCTAATGATTAACTTGGAAAAATGAAGAAATGGCCTTTGGATTGACTAGCAAAAAGACAAATCAAGTACATAAAACTTCCAACAACGTAGGATCTAGATAGGGTGTGTGCTACCTTACATCCATAAATGGAAAGACTGTTTCTCAGGATTCAAACCTATGATCTTGAGGTCATAATATAGAACAAGCTTACTTTTGCACCATGGCTTGCCTTTGGCCTTTAAATGGATCAAGTTCAAAATCAATTTTGAACAAGTGAGTTTAGATGGGTTTCCACAATAAACATGAGTCATGTCATGCATACATCCAATTGAATTCATCAATTTACCTTATTTTTGAAATTCAAACACAAGTGACTTGAACTTGAGTGTAATTTTCATTTACTTATGCATCATCCAATTCACAAGCCTAAATAAAATAACAAAATAAATGTCAATCATAAGTATAAGACCAAGTGCATAGACAATGATGTAGGATGGAAGCAAGAGGGCCTTGGAACCTCCAAGACGAACCAGAGAGGGCCTTGGAATCTCCGAAACAGTTGATATTCAAAGAGGGCCTTGGAATCCACCGAGACACTTGATATCTGCTAGAATCCACCAGCAACAAAGGACTAGAATATAGTGATAACAAAGTTGGAATGCCCTTTACCAGTTGGGTGGGCTATTTAAAAGGAAATGGATAGCGTCCATGCAAGGACGTTTATTAAACAGGACATTTAAAACTAAACTTTAATTCTTGTGCCAGCTGGGTGACTTTTGGGAAGTTGCATTATCTTGAAAGTGCCAGTTGCCTCTTTATTTTCATTCCAACGATTCCTGTGCAGTTGTCTCTTCATTTTCGTTGCAATGAATGTTGTTTTCGTTGCAAAGTTCTCCGTCAAGTGGCCCTTCCTCTAGAGAGCTCGTCCCCAAGCGACCCAATACATCCAACGCCTCTGGTGGGTGGAAGAGAGTAAGGTCGGCGACATTGAAGGTGGATGAAATGGAGGACTTGGGGATATTGATGACAAAGGCATTGTCGTTGATTTTGCGCAGAATGCAGTAAGGACCATATTTCTTCAACTTGAGCTTGTTGTAGGTGTCAATGGGGAAACATTCCTTGCAAAGGAAAACCATGACTAAGTCACCTTCTTGAAATGAAGCGCTTTGGCAATGCCGGTCGATTGTAAACATCATTAGCCTGTTGGAGATGGTGACGCATGTCTTGTTGAATGTCACAAATTTTTGCAAGAATGTGGTTGACACTGTGGTGAGTAATCGGTAATGGGGGATTGCCTGTAGACGATCACAAAAGGGGATTGCCCAGTGGATCGATTGTGTTGGGAAAATAATTCGCACTTCCGCATATCACGACACGGTTGTCGGCACTTTCCTACCCGTACGCGTCCCAACTGTGCACGTTTCCTCAGGTTGATTGTCGACGACGAAACACGAGCTCTCTCTCTCTCACAATAACGTTTTGGTGAAGGAGGGAGGGAGAAGAAGGCGTAGAGATTTACGTGATTTGGCAGAACGGCCTACTCCACGGGGTGCTGATTCTCTTTCGATTTCTCCCACTTGTGTCGACACCTCCTTCTTTGTTACAGCAGTCACTCACTAACAGCATACAACATATAACAGATTACAACCTATATATAGTAACACAGATGGGAACTCAAGAGTCAAATCCTCAAGCGTATCGCTAGCCTCGAGCATATCACCACCCAACAGCCGCATACTGTTGGACCTGTAGTCGCCTGCGACTCGTCTCTGGCCACACTTGTCCTTTAGTCGACTGCTGTTGGGTTGACTCGGCTGTCGGTTCTTTTGGGCTGGCTGTCGCCTGGGCAGTCGGGTCATACTCCTGCTCCGCTGGTCTTCGGCTCCCACCTCTCGTAGCTCTATGCAAGTCCATACACTTAAAGCCGTATACTTACGACCGTAGACCTAAGCCGTAGACCTAAGGCTGTAAGGTTAAGGTTCTCCGTTATCACTCCTGCCCTCTACATAACCTTGGCTACCTGATACCTGGCTACCACCCTATGACCCCAGCAGTCGCCTGTCTTCTAGCGAAAGCCCTAGCCCTTCACTCTTGCAGCCTAACACATGCGCACTCGGTTATTCCATCGCGGCTGCCACCTCGTGGATCCGGCTACCATATGCATTCTGGCGGAAGACTGTCTCCACTACTTGTAGCCTTAACAATCTCCCACTTGGAGACTGTCTTCTAGGTTAAACACTCGGCTCCTGGTGTCGTAAACTGTGAGTTCCGCTATCAGCACCCGTCTCCAAACTTCACGTTCTGTGGAGACCGACGAGACTCATGCAGAGTCTCAACTTCTTCACAGTCATCACCTTGGTGAACATATCTACAACGTTCTCTGCTCCTTTCACCTTCTAGAGATTCAGGCTTCCCTCCTTGACCTGCTCTCAGATGAAGTGGAACCTCATTCGTATGTGTTTGGACCTGGAATGAAACTTTGAGTTTTTCGTCAGGTAAATGGTGGATTGATTGTCGCAAAACAAGACACTGTGCCGACAGCCCAGCTTGACTAGGAGGTTCTCCTGCCAAATCTTCTCTTTTGCCGCTTTAGTAACAGCCACGTACTTCACTTCAGTGGTGGAGAGGGCAACCATGCCCTGTAGCTTGGATCTCCAGCTCACAGCCATACCTCCCATGGTAAACACGTACCTTGAGGTGCTCCGAAACTTGTCTATATCTCCTTCCAAATTCGAGTCGCAGAAATCCGTCAACTCTATCGATCCCTTCCAGTAGCGCAGGTCGTATCCGGATATCTCCCGCAGATACCACAGTATCCACTTCACAGCATGACAATGTTCCATACTCAGATTTCCAATGAACTTGTTCACAATCCTGACGACATGTGTTATATCCAGTTGGGTGCAAGTCATAACGTATATGAGGCTACCCATGGCAACCGTGTATGGGAGCCGGGTCATCTCCTCCCGGTCCCGTTTTGTGCTCAATGACTGCTTCTTCGATAGCTTGAGGTGGGCCCCCAGAGGAAGATCCGTCTTCCTCTCATCTGAGATATTGAATCTTCTAAGTACTTTCTCCAAGTACTTCTCCTAGTTTAACCTCAGTGTGTCGGCTACTCTGTCTTGGATGATTCACATCCCAAGAATTTGTTGGGCCTCCCCCAAGTTTTATCTCGAACTTCCGACTTAGCTGACCTTTCAGCTTTCGGATTTCCTCTATGCTGGAGCTTGCAATCAACATGTCATCTATATAGATCAATAGAATGATATAACACTCATTCATCCTCTTTAAGTAACAGCAGTAGTCTGCATCGCATCTGTTGAAATCTATGGTACTTATGAAGCTGTCAAATTTCTTGTACCACTGCTTGAGTGTCTGCTTCAACCCGTACAAACTCTTTTACAGCCAGTAGACCAATCTGGCTCCCCAGCCGACTTCCACATACCCTTCCAGCTGTCGCATGTAAATCTCTTCAACCAAATCTCCGTGAAGAAATGTCATCTTCACGTCCATTTGTTTCAGGAACAAATCTTCGGCTATCGCTATGCTCAGGACAGTTCTCACCATAGTCATTTTGACTACCGAAGAAAACACCTCCGTATAGTCGATGTCTTAAACTTATTGAAAACCCTTGACAACGAGTTTGACATTATACTTCTTACTGCCATCGGACTGTTCTTTCAGTCTGAACACCCACTTGTTGTCAAGCGCCTTCTTCCTTTCGGGTAACTGAGTCAACTGCCATGTCTTATTTCTTTCTAGGGACTTCATCTCCTCCCTCATAGCTGACTCCCACTGGTTTGCATTCACTGCTTCAATTGCCACGCGGGGTAACTACCCAGCTCACTGTCATCTGTCAAAAGGAGGAAGTTGGTAGACGGTGAGTACTTATCCGGATCCCTGGAAACCCTCGCCGATATTCTGGGTTCAGGTGTCATCATCCGGCTCTCTTGTTCTGGCTATCGCTCCATTTCAACCAATCGCCAAGTTACATGACCCGACTACCTCTCGGTCGACTCCGCATCTGAGCCTTCGACAGACCCTCCACCAGTCTCCTGGGTCTGCTCATTCTGTTCTTTAAGAGTCCAGTCGTCTCCTACTAGCTCCCTCTCCTGCTCGTCCTGGACCCGTAAGGGCCCCCCATTTCCATCAACTTAAGGCCGGCTTTGGACTATCGGTTGCCAACTATCTTCAACCATCTTCAACCGATTGGCGCTACCCGACTGCCTCTCAACTGTCACTTCATTTTTGTACTTGTATAACTACTACTCTTCAAAGACTACATCTTTCGCACGAACTACCTTCTTGGCTTCATCGTCCCAGAGCCAGTAGTCGAGATACTCCTATCCGTACCAGACAAAGTAACACTTCTTCGACTTCGGGTCCAGCTTATCCCTCCTATCTTTCCTAACATACTGGTAGGATAAACTCCCGAAGATATGTAGATGAGAGAGACTAACCTTCTTCTTTCCCCACATTTCTTCTAGTATACGAAAGTCAACCAGGACTGATGGCCCCTAGTTTACCAGGTAAGCCACCATGTTGACGGCTTCCACCCAGAATGACTTCGAAAACTCGGCATGCAGTCTCATGCACCAGACCCTTTCGTTCAACATCCGGTTCATCCTCTTGGCAACCCCATTCTGCTAAGGGGTTTTGGGTACTATCTGGACTCTCCTAACTCCTTCCGTTTCATAGAAATTGATGAACTCTCTATTGTTATACTTTCCTCCTTTGTCTGATCTGATGCACTTCACTCTTCTTCCTGTCTGGTTTTCCACTTCTGCTTTTCAGTTCTTGAATGCTTATAAAACCTCTGACTTGTGCGTGAGGAAGTGCACCTAGGCCTTTCGGGTAGAATCATCGATAAACGTTACATAATAGTGAACGTCACCTAAGGAATGGATGGGCGCTGGCCCCCACACGTCTGTGTGCACCAAGTCTAGTTTACCTGGCTTTGGACTATCAGCTACCCTTGAGAAGCTGACTCTCTTCTGCTTTCCCAAGATGCAGCTCTCACAACTCTCCAGGTGGACTTCCTTCAGACCTAGGATTCTTCCACCGACAGCTAGCATCTTCAGTCACTTCTCACCCATGTGTTCCAACCGATAGTGCCATTGCCCGGACACCTTTGTGGTGGCAACCGCCACTGTCATCTGACCGTCTGCCTCACTCCCGTGAGGTACAAGTTCCAGTCCTCTCGTCGGATGCAATCACGCGGATGCCCTTGGTCACTTTCCACTTGCCGCTTCCAAAGCCGATATGGTGACCCTCTTCGTCTAGTTGGCTTGTGGAGGTTAGATTCTTGGCCAAGTCAGAGACATACCTCACCTCCTCGAGTTTCCACAGTCCTTGCTTCGTTTGGATCCGAACTTCACCTCGTCCGAGAACATCCAAACTTGTATTGTTGGCCGAATACACCTTCTTCACTGACATCTCCCGGTAGTTTTGCAGTAGCTCCTTCCGATACGTCGTATGGAACGACGCACCCGAGTCCATTACCCATGTGTTAGCTGTACTATCGACACTGCAGATCAAGGCATCACCAGCGTCGCTGCCAACGCGTTCACCCCAGCTCCCTTGTCGGCTATCACGTCCATCCTTCTGGGTTCTAGACACTTCAACCGGAAGTGCCCGAACTTGTCGTAGTTCTAGCACTTGATCTTCGCACAGCTCTTGCTCTTGTCGCGTGATTTTTGCTGGTAGCCAAACTTCTGGCCTTGGGATTTGCTGCGTCCCCTGCTCTCCACGCTAAGAGCCGATGTTGACATCTCCCCACTGCTTTTCCAGCGGATATCCTCGTTTAACATCAAATCTGTCACGTACCTCATATCCAACCTTTCGTGTCTCAGAGAGTTACTCACGGAAGTTACCACGACCGACCAGCTAGCCGACAATGACAACAACAGGATCTGTGCCCACACCTCACTGTCGAACACAATCTCCACAGAATCCAACTGGGTCAGGATCATGTTGAGTTCGCTAACGTGATCGGCTGTCGCTGTTCCCTCCCGCATCTTCATGTTGAAGAGCTTACGCATGAGGAAAACTTTGTTGGAAGCTATTGACTTCTCATACATGTTAGACAGGACCCGCATGACTGTAGTCGTCGTGGTTTCCTTGGCAATATTAAACAACACGTTCCTTGCTAGTGAAAGTCTAATCAGCCTCAAAGCTTTTCTGTCTAAAAGTTATCACTGCTCCTGCTCCATTTTCTCTGGTTTCCATTCCGACAACGGCTGATGGAGATCCTTCTAGTACAGATTATCCTCCATCTACATTTTCCAAAATTTAAAATCTCTCCCGTCAAACTTGTCGACACTGAGCTTCCTCTCCTCTGCCATCACTGACCTTTCCAGGATTCCAGATGAAACACTCTAGCTACCGCTTCCCTACAGTCGGCTACCTATTCTCCTACCGGATGTCGTCTACTCCTGACGACTACCTACTCGCAACGGCACTCTCCTCCGAACATCGCTTTACTCACTCGACTGCCGCTTCTGCTGTTGGGTGTCGTCTACTCCTAACGACCACCGCTACAGACTGCACTCTCCTCCAGATGTTGCTCTGGTCACCCGGCTGCCAATTGGTTATACCCGGTAGCCAAGTCCTCTACCTGTAACTGCGAACTTGCTTTGTATTAGCCGCTGCTCCCACTCGACCTGGAAGCTCTGATACCAATTGTTGGGAAAACGATTCGCACTTCCATGTCCCACAACACAATTGCTGACACTCTCCTACTCGTATGCGTTCCAACCGTGCACGTTTTCTCAAGTTGATCGCTGACGACGGAACATGAGCTCTCTCTCTCTCTCACAGTAATGTTTTGGTGGAAGGAAGGAGGGAGAAGAAGGAAGAAGAAGACGTAGAGATTTACGTGGTTCAGCAAAATGACCTACTCTACAAGGTGCTGATTCTCTTTCGATCTCTTCTAGTTGCACCGACACCTCCTTCTCTGTTACAGCCAGTCTCGAGCATATCCCCACCCAGCAGCCGCATGGTTATTGCCCGACTATCAGACCTGCAGCCGCTTGCGACCTGTCTCTAGCCGCACCTATCCTTTAGCTAGCTACCATTGGGTTGACCCAGCTACCGGTTCTTTTGGGCTAGTTGTTGCCTGGGCGGTCGAGTCATACTCCCGCTCCACTGGTCTTCAGCTCCCGCCTCTCGTAGCTCTATGCCAGTTCATACACTTAAGGCTGTATACTTACAACCATAGACTTAAGATCGTAAGGTTAAGGTTCTCCGCTCTCGCTCTTGCCCTTTGCGCAACCCTGACAACTACCTGTCTTCTGGTGGAAGCCCGGCCCTTCACTCCTGCAACATAACACATGGGCACTTGATTGTTCCATTGCGGTTGCCACCTTGTAGACCTGGTTGCTGCCTGTATTCTGGCAGAAGACCATCTCCACTCTTTGCAGTCCTAATAGATTGGTCATGCAATTATAAGCAAATTTGGCTTAAGGTAATGCTTGATCCCATTATTTGGGGCGATCGTCGACAATGGCGTGAAAGAGATTCCCCAAGGTGCGATTGACCACCTCGGTCTACCCATCAATTTAAGGGTGGCAAGTTGAACTGAAATTGAGTGTGGCAAGTTGAATTGAAATTGAGTAAAGTGTCCAACTTCTTCCACAATTTGTGTCAAAAATGGGATATGAAATGAGAATCCCAGTCAGAAGTGACAACCCAAACCTGTGCAATTCATGGACAAGGCATTCACGCAATGACCCCTAAGGGATGCACAACTAAGCATGTTAAAAGAGAAACCCATCATGGAGAAGGAAATTAGGTATTAGGTGGTGATGGGAACATTTTCCCTAAATTTCACCAAAGCCAAGATCATCATTGTATTGGTCCTGAATGCTATCAAAGACAATGACAATGTGCCGCGTGGTGGTTAAGAGGTGCATCTGGTGGCTCAGTGTGTTGGCTACTTGATTCTGCGCACCTGATTTGTGTCGGATGGTGAAAACGAATCGTTGGAGAAAGGCAACCTAGTGGGAATGCATACAATTAACACTCGTTGCTTGATGGACAAGCTTCAAAGCTTGATGGTTTGTATGCAAGATGAATTCCTTCTGAATCAAGTAGTGCTCTGAATTCTTCATGGCACGGACGATGGCGTAAAATTCGAGTTCATAGGTCATCCATTTTTGACAAGATTCCATGAGTTTTTCACTAAAGTATGCAATAGTATGCCTCTTTTGGAATAGAACTATGTCAATGCCAGAAAAGGATGCATCGCAATCTAATTCAAAAAGTTTAGAAAAATCCAGGAGTGCCAAGATAGGAGCTGAATTGAGTTTTTCCTTGATCAAAATGAAGCTGCGTTCGGCTACATCGGTCCATGAAAACTTGTCTTGTTTGAGACATGCTATGATTAGGGCCATTATGCTACTGAAATGTTGAATAAATCACCAATAGAACGTAGCTAGTTCGTGGAAGCTACGAACTTCGCTTATAGATGATGGGTGGGACCAACTCTGAATGGCATTGGCCTTTGCTTCATCCATGTGCAGACCTTCCACACTAATAACAAATCCCAAGAATAGGAGCTTGGTTGTCAAGAAGTGGCACTTCTTGGGATTAAGGAATAACTGATGTTCCTAAAGGGTGGTGAGGACGACACGTAGGTGATGCATGTAAGAGTCCTCGTCGGGGCTGTGAATGAGTATATCATCAAAGTATACGATGACGAACTCACCTATGAATGGATGAAGGACCTGGTTCATCATTCTCATAAAAGTGTTGGGGGCGTTGGACAAAAAGGCATGACCATCCATTCATAAAGTCCTTCCTTTGTCATGAACGTCATTTTCCACTCATTGCCTTCACGAATCCTTATTTGATGGTAGCCGCCGTGGAGGTCTAGTTTTGAGAAGACGTGGGAGTTGGACATGTTGAGCATGTCATCTAACCATAGGATGGGAAAACAATACTTGACAGTGATCTTGTTGATTGCTCTACTATCAATACACATTCTCCATTCCCCTTTTTTTTTTGGGACCAAAAGTGCTGGGATAGCACATGGACTAAGATTGGGTCGAATCAGTCCCCTTCAGAGGAGTTCTTCCACTTGATCTTGTAATATGCTTGCTTCCCTAGGCTTATATCATACAGTAGTGTGGTAAGTTGGGTAGTGGGGATCCTGGAACAAAATTGATCTGGTGTTGTATATCTTGAAGAGGAGGTAAATCGTCTGAAGGGTCATGCCGCAGGATGTGTGAGAAGTCTTGGAGTAAGTTGCGGACCCGTAGGCAGATGGGGTGAGTTACTGAATGTTCCTCATTGGCCACCACTAGGGTATAAGCCTCATCGGCCCCTTGAAGCTCTAAGGAGAAAGATTGGTGATCCAAAATTAAAATACTTCATCGACCTGTGTTGCATTGATTGATGATTGTCGGCTCAGGCGGTAGTGGCATGAAGACGATATAGTACCCATTTACCTTGATGGTATACGTATTTGCTCATCCTTGGTGAGTGGCATCGACATCATGTTGCCAAGGTCGCTCGAGGATTATATGGCAGGTGTCCATGTCTACCATGTCGCAAACGATGGTGTCGGTATATTGTTGTCCTATGGAAAAAGGGAACCGACAAATGTGTTCAATAATTAAACATCCAACAGCACCACAGCCCTTATCAAATCGAGTGGATTTGCTAAGGGGACGTTGTTTGATAAAATGTGTTTTACCCAAACGGTGTCCCTTTAGTGAATCCAACTGATTTGATAAGGGTTGTGGTGCTGTTGGATGTCTAATTGTAGAGCTTCTACTATCCGCCTTGAAACTATGTTCTCAATGCTACCACCATTGATAATGACATCGTAGATCCCTCCATTGATAGTACACTTGGTGCGAAAAAGATTGTGCTTCTGTGGGTCATCCTCCTTGTGTGGAGCGAGTAAGAGACGACATGTAACACAAGACAAATGTTCGCCTTCTTTGACATACTACATGACATCGTGGTCCTCTACCTCATGTTCTTCTTCCTCCACCACAGGCTCTTTGTCTGGCGGAATTTCAGGTGTTCTTGACACCACTTGGACACTTCCCTGTTTGGGGCATTGGTTGGACTTGTGTCTTGGTTGTTGGCATCGATAACATTTGATTGGCTTAAGACGACCGTAAGGGTTGGAAGCCTAACGTGGCGGAGTGATACTCGTCGATGGTCCCGACTCTGCAACATTCTTCACTAGAGTTTGTCCTCCTCCGTCAACCGATGGTGGTAGGAGACTTTACCGGCCTCCTCATTGCAACTACCGTTCAACTTTCTCAGTGAGATTGATAGTATCAACGATAGTGAAAGAGTTCTGAAGCGTGATACGATCTTAGATAGCAAATTTTAGTCCTCCAATGTAGCGAGCTATCTATTGTGCCTCTAACTCCTATAGATCATTATAGGACACAAGTCGAAGAAATTCTTGCATATAGTTTGCCATCGATCAATTTTTCCCTGGCGACATTGTTGATATTGTGCAAACAAAACTTGCTCATAATCGGTAGGCAAGAATTAGGCATGGAGAAGCCTTTTCATCTTGTCCCACATTCGGATCAACTGTTTCTATTGACGCACATGAGTTATCAGCAGTTGCTCCCACCATGCGAAGGCGCCTCCCCTTAGTCGGCACGTTACAAGCTTGACTTTCTGGTTGTCAGGGACCTCCATATAGTCGAAGAACCTTTCAACTTCAACCAGCCAATCAAGGAAATCCTCGATGTGTAGTTATCCGTTGAATGAAGGTAAATCCATCTGGAGTTTGAAGTCCTTTGATCAGGAGCCCCTCCATCTATCTTGCCAATGATATTCTGCCTCTTCTTCACTGGATTCTCCCGACGAAGTAGTGGGATATCTTTGATGGTAGGGTGACAATGACGATTGTCAACGTTGATTTGATCCCACGATTAGCCATTCCACGGTTGTGGCTAATCTCTCCATTGTTGATTAGAGCTCTTTGAATTTAATATAAGTGACCTGTTGGGCCATCGTGAATGAGATCAACGATCCTCTGATACCACCTGACATAGGATGGAAGCAAAGAGGACCTTGGAACCTCCGAGACAAAGCAAGAGGGCCTTGGAACCTTCAAGACGAAGTAGAGAGGGCCTCGAAATCTCTGAAATAGTTAATATTCAAAGAGGGCCTCGGATTCCATCGAGACACTTGATATCCACTGGAATCCACCACCAACAAGGGACTAGAATACAGTGATAACAAAGTTCAAATGCCCCCTACTAGTTGTGTAGGCTATTTAAAAGGAAATGAACAACATCCATGCAAGGACGTTTATTAAATAGGACATTTAAAACTAAACTTTAATTCTTGTGCTAGTTGGGTGATTCTTGGGAAGTTGCGTTATCTTGAAAGTGTCAGTTGCCTCTTTATTTTCATTGCAACGATTCCTGTGCAATTGTCTCTTCATTTTCGTTGCAATGAATGTTGTTTTCATTACAACGTTCTCCATTAGATAATCATATTATTTCTATGAAAACTACCCACTATCATATGACTAAATGATAGTTATTTTACAGAGTTATTACCATTATGGTACCTTCAACTTTACTTGATTAACACTTTACTACCTTAAATTTTAAAATATCACTATTGTAAACCCTGGAAACTCATTTTGATTAACCTTTAAAAGGTGATCATCTGACTTTTGGTGTGAGAAGGGAGGGCAGAAAGGCTTTTTGATGCTTTAGTTAGTTAAAGGTGGCAATTGGGTTTTCAAGAATGGTTGGCAAGGGTTAACTATGGTGTGGTTATGGTCTCATTAATGAGATTTTAGAATCAGTACTGTAACTAGTTATGTTAGGCGTAGGACAACCAATCATTGGTAAGATATGTAGTGATTGTTATTGGTTGTTGAGTATTGACTAGTAGATATTGGTATCATTTTGCAAGCATTACTGGGTTGCCTTTTTGTGATAGTTGATTGGCTAGTGATCGAGTTCTTCTAGTTTGGGGCATCATCCTTGGATTAAGCCAAACTTAAAGCCAGGATACTCATATCACATATAGGTTGTGGTTGCTCATTTCTCTAGCACACAAATTGGTAGCATTGGATTTGTATGGCCTTTGAGTTTTACTAGTTATGTGGCTGCTTTGGTTGTAACTTTTCATTAAAAGAAACAAAAGCTTGCCTAATCTAGATTCTGCCCAAAATCTTACGAAATGAATTTGAAAGATACTTTTTCTTTTCTAAAATGGTGGTAATTGTACATCTTCCTATTTACAGGGGAGAACCAAACAATTGAATGGGCCATGCGTTTGAGAGTTGCTTTCTATATTTCTGAAGCGTTGGAGTATTGTAGCAACAAAGGAAGGCCATTGTATCATGATCTAAATGCCTACAGGGTTCTCTTTGATGTGGTACTTTTTGTTTCAGCCTATTCATTTTTTCTAAGAGTTTGTGTTAGAACAAAAAGGTACCAATGAAAAATTGCAGTATAAGTAATGGTAATTCTTGCTCCATGAAAATTTGATGATTTTCAGTAAAGTACCTTCATGTTCTTCATAGATAGATTTCATTTGTTTGATTTTTCCTAGATTGCTATAGTCATTTATTGCTGGTTTGTTCTCTGTGTTTTTCATGGGCATGACATTAGTTTTCATGATTAGTGGTGATTTAGCAATACACTTGTAGCAATATGCCATGTTAGTGCTCTTTTTGTTCACTAGTCTAAACTTAAGTATTGTTGCTTTTAAGTTGCTGTATGATTTGTTGAAGCATAGACATCTGATTTAAAACCTATTGGGTAAGAGAGGAAAGGTTCATTTATATATAATCACAAGTCATATCCTATTTCTGTCAGAATGGAACTATTCTGAAAATTTCCTTCACTCATATCTTTTAAATGTCCCACAAATATGATTTTTTGATGGATGAACAAACATAAATGATCTCATTTGGATTTTTTGGGACTATGATATTATTTTAAAATGTGACATCTATCTCAAAACAATTAGTTATGAATGTAAAAATTGTTGTTATTAATTAATGTATATGTAGTTAGAACAAATTGAGTAAGACCTGATATTACATGTTTACAGCATATAATATAGGATTTTATGCCATGATGATGTTGGTTATAATCAATTAGCATGAGTGGAGGGTTCTCTTTCATATAAGGTTTGGTTCTCTTTCTTTTATGCCATGAAAATTTACTGCATCTTTCATGAAAATGATGGATTTCTTTATTGATCAATAACATACTATTCATTTTACGTTTATTTTTGTTGTTGACTTGATGAATGCAAACTTTAGACAAATTCAATCTTTTCTTCCTAAAAAACCAAGTTATTGGTGTTTTCTGTGTTAATCAGACAACATTAGCATAGAGAATGGTTGGGTGATTTCACCATTAAATGAGTCATACATTTGTAGGATGGTGATCCACGGCTTTCTTGCTTTGGCCTGATGAAGAATAGCAGGGATGGGAAAAGCTACAGCACAAACCTAGCTTACAGACCTCCAGAATACCTAAGAAATGGTATAATTTCTAACAGACTTCCAAAATACCTAAGAAATGGTATTGTTTTTCTTGCAAACAATCTTATTGTTGTTTTTAGTCATAAGCTTTGGATTTCTTAGAGCATGTTCGCAGTTTGAGAAATTTTAATTGCTCAGATGTGTATATTATATTTGTTTTCAAGTTGAATTTTCTTTACTTGTGTGAGATATGGTGGAAATTTCAATTGTCCAGATGTAGATTTCTTTCTTTCTATCTACTTGACTTTTGTTGTGTGAAATATTAAGATATGGCAATTAGTCCAAGCTGATGGTAGTCTCATAGCTAAATTGATAACTTCTGCTCGAACACATGGAACAAATATTTTGTCTGCATGCAAAGCCTACTTTAGAAGCATTTGGATCATAAGCACATGCAGAACAATAGTCTGTTTATTTTGTTTGTGTATGTCGTTATGGTTTTTTTATACATGTAAATTTCATTTTTGTTAGTATTCTGTCATAAGCGTGTGCCTAGTTATGAGAATTTTGTAGTTCTCTGTGGTTTCTGTCTGGTATCATTCTAAATGTAACAATGCTTTTAATTATTTTTATGGGATTTTCCTCTTGACACACAGAAAATTGGCAACATTGTGACTTTAGTTTGTATTTAATGTGAGTTGATTTGAGATGAAAACCTGCTATATAAAATGAATTTGATTGAGCAATCCTAAAATGATATGTCAGCAATATGCACTGTGTATCATTCTGAAAATCTTTCCATATTACTTATTGAAAGTTTCCATCTGCGGCAACTAGGAAACAGAACATGGAAAGGAAGATTCTTTCTCAAGATATTTTTGAGTTTGTGAGAGTACTTCACTTAATTTGGTATTTGTACTATAAGATGTAGTATTTTTCTTTAATACTTTTTTCCATGAAAGTTGTCTATTTCTCATATCATTAAACATTTTCTTCTGTAACTAACAATTTCTTGACATTTTTGCACATGTAGGAAGGGTCACTCCTGAAAGTGTAATCTACAGTTTTGGTACCGTACTTTTGGATCTTTTAAGTGGCAAGCGCATTCCTCCAAACCATGTGTGTAATTTAGTACAAAATCTTATTCTGTAAATAGAGTAATTATTGTTATGTTAGTTGTATTTTATTTGTTTTATTTTATCTAGTATTATAAGAATGAAAGTATTTCTATATTAAAATAAAAAATCATGAATAATAATTGCTTCAATCATCAATAACTTCCTCGTAACTTATCATCCATTTTGTCTTGTAAAAGAATCTGAAAGATTCATTATTTTTGCCCTGTAAAGCTCATTTTTTCCATATGACTATTATAGTCAATTTTAGAAAATTATGTTATGTGTTCAACACATCAAATTTAATATAAATCTCTTTTATTAAAAGTTGTGATGAAAATAACGCTAAGCGAAGATACAACAAAATATAACTTAATGCTAATTCTTACATTATCATCAAAAAATCCCTTTTCATTTCTTTTCTTGTTTCTTTTTCTCTCCTGTTCTATATTTTATTAACCTTGTAGATTTCGTTTTTTTACTCTATGCTAAATTCACTTAAGCTGTTTTCATGTTCCTGGTTTGTCCTTGATGTTTTAAATAATATTGAAAACTGAAGAATGTTCTACCCTTATTTGTTAATCTGTTTAATCATTTCTTTATTTGGATAGAACAATAACAACAATTCGTGCTATAATCCCAGGTTGGCCACATAAACTCTGTATTTGCAATGAAGAATCAACTGTAGTTGCAACTGGCTTTTAGTTATTTCAGTATTTTTGTTGTCTGTGATCTCAATTAATCACGTACATTTGATTCTGTAATGCAACCTAACATTATTAAAATGCAGATACACTGATTTTAAATTTTCTTTCTCAAATTAGGCTCTTGATATGATACGGGGTAAGAACATTGCTGTAATAATGGATTCACATTTAGAAGGGAACTATTCGACTGATGAAGCAACTGCACTTGTCGAGCTTGCTTCTCGGTGTTTGCAATCTGAACCTAGGGAACGACCCAGCATTAAGAGTGTTGTTACAACACTTGCTTCACTGCAGAGTAAATTTGAGGTATCACCCAATAATTGTTTGGTTTCTCTTCTCTTTTTTTCATTTGTTTCAGCTTTTCAGATGTCAACATTCAGTTATCATAAATTTATCTTGTACCATTTCCAATCAGCTGCATCGTGTCAATAACTATGCTTTGAGGGATGTGGATTAGAAGATGACATCTATTTAAAAGAAACTCCATTATAAGCATATAATTTTCTATATATCATTTCATGTTTGTGGATTTTATGGTTGATTAACATTTATGTTGGCATATAGGTACCATCATATGTGATGCTAGGTATTCAGAGACCTGAGAAAACCCCTCCAACTCAGCGTTCTCTCTCCCCCATGGGGGAAGCTTGCTCAAGAATGGATCTCACTGCCATTCATCAAATATTATTGATGGCACATTACCGAGATGATGATGGAACCAATGAGGTACTTGACAATAACCATGGCCTAAAATAAATAAATTTGCTGAAGCTTTTGGCATTTGAATAAATTGTGTTTTCCATGCCTCATTCAGCTGTCCTTCCAAGAGTGGACACAACAAATGAGAGATATGTTGGAAGCAAGGAAACAAGGGGATTTTGCTTTCCGTGATAAGGATTTTAAGGCTGCAATCGACTCCTACACCCAGGTATATATAACACAAGTATATTGCCATTACAGTTACGTTTGTTTGCAATTCTAGCTTTAATTTTAACTCTTGTATTGTAGTTAGAATTAGTTAAGTTGTTAGTTAGAGTTGAAGTTGTATTTGCTTGAAATTTTTATGAGTTAGCCCTTCTACCATTAGTCATTTGTATTGTGTGACGCAATATTGTTTATTAATGTTGTTCATCAACTCCAACGGTCTACAATAATAGGAGTTAGAGTTTGGTAAACAAACAAAGTTACTTGTGTGATACCCAGTGTCTACATCTTGTTGTGTAACTTCACTTTGTGGTTTCTGTTTCATGTAGTTCCTAGAAGTCGGAACAATGGTATCACCCACAGTTCATGCTAGACGGAGTCTATGCCATCTTATGTGTGATCAAGCTGATGCTGCTCTTTGTGATGCAATGCAAGCACAGTGTGTGTACCCAGATTGGCCCACCGCTTTCTACTTGCAGGCTGTTGCCCTAGCCAAGCTCAACATGAACAACGATGCCTACGATATGTTAAATGAGGCAGCAGCACTCGAAGAAAAGAAGCAAAAGGCTAGTGGAAGAGGGTCATAAGTTTGGTGTGTGATAAAGCATGTCTTTGGTATTTGATGTTGATTTTGCAACCGTGACTAATAGCATGTCCAGTAGAGTTATATACAGCAAAGGAGTGCATTCTACAACATTCCATCAAATTGATGCATTTGGGTTGCTGACAGAGGTGTGCATTGTATGTACATGAAATATGTAACGGCTCATCGTACTCTTTTGGGCTACCTTGTGTATTCTATGACCACGGTTTGTATTCATTGGACACGATTCTTTACACTCTAGATTTTCTTGTCAGTTTTTCATCCAAGTGAGGCAGTGCTGCCCCATTCATTGTATACAATTGGGGACTGAAACCTGTTCAGAGGTTTGTTTTGGAGGTTGAAAATGGTGTCCTCTTTTTGTTGGTTTGTGCTCATGTTTCCAATGCACTTTTAACTTCTATTGTTGCTTTTTAAGTCACCCCTGTTATGGTGTGTGCCATTCACCTCCATGGAAACAAGTATATTAAAAGTAAATTTAATAGGACAAAGATGCCCTTATACATTTAACACAATAAACAATAAAGTCGAAATCCATTATTCGCCTTTTTTTTTAGTAAAAGCGGAAATTTCCAATGTTACTGAGAGTATTCCTTGGTTTGACCAGAATTGTTTTGGTTTGATTCATTTTAATAATTGATAATAAAACTTAGCACCTATAGATACATGGGTCTTTAATAAATTTAATATTTGATCTATTAAAAATATAATTATAATGGGTGAAATCATGTTTTCCCCCATTGGAACGGAGAATTACATCGAGAGATACAAAAAATATACAACTCTCGTACTTCAGGCTTTATTTATGAATACCACTTCTAACTTTTGAAAGTACTAATTTCTATTATTACCTTCACATTTTTCAATCTACTCTTTTCGTTATTTTGTTACTATGTCTCTCATCATATTAACATTTATATATTTTAAAAAATATTCTTTTATAATTTAATTAAAATAACAAAGTATATACAATATATTTTAAATAAATAATAATAATAAAAAAAAAATTTGTAATTTTTAATTATAATTTTTATTTAATATTTTTATTTTCTTTATTTTTTTCATTTTTTCACCTTTTCTTTTCTTTTTACTTTCTTCTTTTCTTTTTCCCTCCTTTGTTAACACAAGGGTAGAGAGAGGTGCAAGCAAGGGCACGGACGTGTGAGGGTAGAGATTGTGTGCTGTAGATGTTAACACAAGTCCTAAAGGAACTTCTGGTGCATCTTAAAGGAACTTCTAATAGGTCCTAAAGGAACTTTCAGTGCATCACAAAGGAATTTCTAGTACATCTCAAGGGAACTTTCAGTGTCCTAGAAAAACTTCCGACATGTCCTAGAGAAACTTTCGATGTATCCTAAAAGAACTTTTGGTGCATCACAGAAGAACTTCTAATGCATCTTTGTGTGTCCCAAAAACTTTTGGTACATCACAAAAGAACTTCTGATGCATCCATTATACTAAATTCACGAGATTGTACAAAGAGAGCTAGAAAGAGAGCGACAGCCATGAGTAATCTTTCGTACCAAGTTCACGCAATTTCGTTAAAAAGTAAGCACGGGAGGAGAACACGTTCAATGACAGAGCAATACGAAAATTAATTTTTCTCACTGCAAGAATGCCGAAGTAGGTTATCTGAACAAAACCATAGTATTTAAAATTCAAAATTAAGTGAACAAACGAGAACTTCACTTCATTTAAGTCACCCTATGGCTTATGTATTCTCTCTCTCTCTCTCTCTCTCTTAAAATGCTTGAATAGCTAATATCTAGATTTTAAAAATAATAAATGATAACAAGAAATAGCGTAATTCATCTTCTCTTCTCTATTACAAGACTTTAACAAAATTAAATCTTAATACTAAAATAAACAAAAAATATTAACCCAAAGAAGTTTCTATCTTTAAATGTTTTTTTAAAAGAATTTTGTCACACTTAACTTTAAGGACTGGTAGTAAAAAATAAGATTTAATATTTAGAGTTTATTATTTAAGATTTAGGATAATTTTCTTACAAGGTTAGTGTTTTTGTTGGCAGACGTAGTGTGTGAATGTAATTCATAAATACATTTCATTAGTAAGAAAAAATAAAATTAAAAATTAATTTTAATCATTTATGGAAGAAATCTACACACTAAACATATGCATTTTTCCTTTTTCAAAATTACGTGCTAATTTTCTGTGAAATATTAAGTTATGGTCTTCAATTATTTTTAAATAAAAAATGAAAAAAATAAACAATGAATAATAGTAATTGACTTTTTCACGAACATCACTTCCAACTTTCAAGAAGTAATCCTAATTTTCACTACTACTTTTACATTCTTCAGTCTACTCTTCTTAATATTTTATCATCGTGTCTTTATCACATCAACATTAACCAAACATATACAAATACAAATTAAATTCTCTATACAATATTTACATCAAATTTTGATTATTTTTTAATAACATGCAATATTCAGAAAAACGAGAAGTCATATTTTAGAAGATAGATTAGACGAAAATCAAAGTTATGGTTGCAAAAAGTAGTGAGTATTAGCAGTAATAAATATTTTAGACATTCATCATTTTTCACACAAAATTTATTTTAAAACAAATGTAAATAAAAACTTTCTATGGTATTTTTTGCAAAAAGAACATGTACTTTCTCATCGGAGTTACATAAGTTTTTGTAATTTTTTGATATTTTCTAAATTTGTCCAAAATTTCAAAAACATAAGGAACTTGAATACAAAATTTATTCGTGATATTTTTAAGGTAAGTTAGCTAGATTTTAACTAATACGTTTTTGGATGTTTGAATTTTCGTATTTTTCTATTTTTTTAAATTTTATGAAAAATCAAAAAACCACCGTAATAACACCGCCAATGGTCGAAACTCCTCCTTCACCATCCGCTGCTGATCCGCCGCACGAGTTGTCTCCACCTCCAACCACGTGCGCAAGCTCACGTGACTGATAATCGAAGCTCCTCCTTCACCTCTGGCCGTCGCATGGGTCGTCTCCATCACCTCCGGCCAACCGCGCAAGCCCACACGGCTGATGATCGAAGCTCCTCTACCACTGTTGATGTCGATCGTGTCAAACCATACCAGTTTGACATGAATTTTGTATCGACACGAAAGATGTACTTTGTATCTACATCTTTATGTTTTTATTTTTTCTTTTCTGGACTGTTCTAGAATATCAACGATCCAATCATTTTTCTTTGAAATCTTTAAAGTCCACGATCGCATTCACGTTTTACCTATAAAAGCATAACTATGTCCCTGCATGATTACTTAAGAATGATTTAAATATAAAACGTTGAAACATTTAACCGTTAATTTCATTTATTTTGTCTTAGGTTTTTAACATTAATATCCTAAGGATATTCAAACTTGTAACATTAAAACGTCTAAGTACTGTTCATAACTTAAAATTGAATCTCACGTGTTTAATTTAAAAACTCACGTGTCTCACCAAAACACCGAACCTTACGTCATCTCTTGGCTAGAGTTACGGTCTTTTAGTGTTAAAACACCAATATTGTTTACATACCACGTGTATTTTAAAACGCACGCACATAACTTAAAAAATCACATGTTAATGTCAAAACACGGATACACTGTTCATTTTTTCATTAATCGTCTAATCTTTTAACATCAAAACGTCGACTCTTCCATCACGTATGAACTTAAAATTTTACGTGACATTCCATCGTTGATTTATGAACTATATTCATATCTAACACTTATTTAATTAACTATAACCCTTCGAATATCAAACTTAAGTGTTCTAAAATTAAATATACTTAATCCGCTAATTTAAAATACTTAACCTGAATCGAATATTCAAGTGTTAAATAATTTAGCTTTAAATCTCATAATATTTCAAATAATAATAAATAGATAATTAAAAAATATAATTACAATTTTAAATTACCATCAAATATTATTAACATATTAATTAACTATTCATCATCAAAACATAATACTTAACAAGCCATGTCAAGTCAATTTTGTGTTGACATTTATGTCTCAGTACAAATTAGCTAAGAGTCGGCCTAAGTACGACCCACGACAAGAATAACTATTCTGTGTCGGTCAAACCACGTTGGACCGTGAATTGACATCTCTATCTACCACTCACCACTACAACATCATCGACCCTCTCTACAAGAACCTATTGGAATGCACGATCACTCAACGATTTGCCTCCTCTGTCGTTAGCCGCCCATATGGATGGTCGCCAATTCATCTGAATTCTCGCGTAGCCACCGCCCATGTAGGTGAAGTAGTTTCTTCAGCCATCTACGTGGATGAAAGAGGGAGTTGTGCGGTGGGCTTTTTTCGAAAGCATGTGCACGAGTAAAAATCAGAGCGATGAAAAATCGATCTTTCCCAGAAAGTGTTAAAGTGGATTTTTCAAATGCAACCTTAGCCTTAATGTGGTAATATGACTGATTGTTATAGTTGACCTAATGATTAAGTGACATTGACAAATCACTCAATTGGTCGTACCATGTGTTGAGAAGATGGAAACACATGGTTAAACTACCAGTGCATTAGATTTATGTAGTTTTAATGATTAGTCAAAGTGATTTTTCTCGTTAGTTTAAACAGTTATACCGATTAACCGATGATTTTTTTAGTTGGTTTAAACAGTTTTGTTGGTCAATTTATTTTATTTTATTGGTTGGTCTAAGTATTTTTTGACTGTTTAAACGATTTCATCGATTTACCAACGATTTTTTATCACAAATTTATTTGATTTTACCAATTGATTTGAATGATTTTTCCGATTAGTTTAAATGATTTTACAGACAAACTTATTTGATTTTACCGATCGGTTAGTGTAATATTTTCCTAACTGGTTTAAATGATTTTACTAGTAGATTTATCTGATATTATCAATTTTATCATAGAATTAAATTCTGTAAATACGTTATTATTTCTTATAAATTTAATAAGATTTTAATAATTAATTTAAAAAATCAAATGTATTTTGTCGCTTCGGAGTCCTTGAACCCTATAAACTCACGGATGAACGGCAGTGCCGCCGGCGATCATCTCAGATGAAAGCTCGCAGCTCAGAAAAAGAAACGCAATGGGTAAGGTTCCTCCTCCTCCTCTGAACACACTTGCCAAAACCCCACTCTCTTCCTTCCTCAAACCACCCTCTCCTTGGCCCCTCCGACGACCCCAACCTCAGCCCCAGTCCCGCCGCACCCCACCAAAACCCCATCTCCCGAGGACCAAGAAGACCCAACCCAACAAAGCACCGTCTTCCCCCTCCGCCGCCTCCTCCAAGGGAAGTCCTGCCCCACCATCGCCAATCGCCCTCTCCCCCAAATCCTCCAACACCATCGTCTCGTTCGAATCCCCCGACCTTGAGCACGCCAGGAATGCCTTCGACGAGTTGGTCAGTTCGCGGCCTGACTTGTCCGGCCTCGACCACAACTCCATCCTCCACTCCTTCTGCAATGCCGGGGCTGGGCAACGTGACGCGGTGTTGTTCATGCGCCACATGTCCCTCCGGTCCCCATGTTTCTCGCCCGATCGGTCCTCCTACAACATTCTTCTCGTTCATGCCTGCATCAATCTTGATCTCTCGGCTGTCCACCAGGTGCTCGACCTTATGTCTCGTGCCGAATTCCACCCCAATGCAGCATCCGCTGATCTTATGGTCAGATCTTTGTGCACTGCTGACCGTGACGATGATGCCTGTGTGCTTGTGAAGGAGCTTGCAGCTAAGTATTCCTGCCCACCTGACCAATTCACTTACAATTTCCTCATCCGCCGGCTTTGCAAGGCTAGGGTCTTAGACACCGTTTATCAGATCATAGAACAGCTGAGGTCTACTGCCGGATTGAAACCAGACCTTGTGACGTATACAATCCTCATTGACTCTGTTTGTAGGGATAAGAATTTGCGTGAGGCTACAAGGCTATTAAGCGTGCTAAAACATTGTGGGTTCAAGCCTGATTGCTACCTTTATAATACCATTCTGAAGGGATATTGCTCTTTAAATCATTGTAATGATATCATGAGTGTTTACAATGAGATGAAGGAAGAAGGGATCGAACCTGATTTGGTGACATATAATACTTTGGTTTTTGGATTATCAAAGTGTGGTAGAGTAGACCAAGCAATGAAGTTTTTGCAGCTGATGACAAGGATGGGGCACTTTCCAGATACGGTGACATACACATCTCTGATGAATGGTATGTGCAGGAAAGGGAATGCGTTGGAGGCACTGAGTCTTCTGGAGGAGATGGAGAAGGAGGGTTGTGAACCAAATGAATGTACGTATAACACGCTTCTCATGGGTTTATGCAAGGGCAAGTATTTGGATAAGGCCTTGGAGCTGTACAGTCTGGTGACTGCTGCAGGAATGAAGCTAGAGGCCTCTGCATATGCGACACTTGTGAGGGCTTTGATTAGGGAGGAGAAGGTGGCAGAAGCATATGGAGTTTTTGATTATGCACGGGAGAGTAAGAGCTTGACGGACATCTCAGCATACTTGCAATTAGAGATCTCACTTAAATGGCTGAAGAAATTCAAAGCATAGTTCCCAATGTGTATCAGGTTTTTTATTCTTGTACCTTTTATTTAGAACCTTCTTTTTTAGGATTCTAATCATCATATTTTCTTTTTTCAAAATCAAGCATAAATTGCTTCATGTAATTTCACAATTAATGTGAAATGTAAAATGCCTTTTTTCATTCTATTTCATTCCAATCAATGTTGCCGATCAGTATTTCACGGATCCCTCACTTCCCCATTTCTTTATAATTCATTTTTCTGATTTTCGTCTAAATAATTTCAGTTCAAGTTACTTTATTGTTCTTGCCTCCAAATCATTTTGTATTCTCTGGAGTTTTATCAGCATTTCACTTAAAGTGAAATTTCGTATTTTCCAAATACCATCAGTTACATAGCATATTCTATTATTATTGTGTTCTTTAGAAGACAACAAGAACTAATGTCTTGATTTCACTATGTAGGCTTGGTCACATGAATTATTTACTGACTCCTTTTGACAATGAAGAAAGTACATTTTTACTGGTTGTTTAAGTAATGGGAACGCCAAAAGGAATTTTGGGTGGCATCCTTTGGAGTTCAGCATATCATCTAACTTTTTGAAGGTAAGTTTTAGCTAACATTGTAATGGTGCTTCAATATAATATGGAAGTCACGAGTTCAAATGCTAGGAAGCAATCTCTTCATTTGTTTAGATAAGGTTATGTGCATTTAGACCCTCCCAATCTCCAAATCTATGGGAGGTTTATGTACTTTGTTTGTCTATGGGAGGTTATATTAATCTCACTATCAATTTAAGATCAGAATATAAAATAAGAAGAAATCAACTTAGTTTGATCCTATTCATAGGTTTTTAGATGTACTTGCAATGAAAGTGGAATTGACATAGGTGAAAGTGAAACTAAAATGGATTGAGATAGGCTGAAAATAACTTGGTTAAAATAGTACAAAAGGATTTAAAATTACATTTAATGAAAAATTTATTGATAGGAATAGATGGAAACAAAAAGTTCATGTGGTTGACTGCATGGTGAGATTATGGTATTGATTGTTTTTGTACATAATTTCACCATCCATCTAACCTCATGTTAACTCTACAAGTGCTAAAGAACTAAAGTTGTATGTAACCATGCACTGCTCAAAAAAAGAGGTAAAGTTGTATGCCCATACAAGGCTACCACATACATTTATTGAATATGTGACCATCCTAGTGCCATCCATACAACTTTACCTTTTTGGGCTTAATATTCCACTGGGATGTGATCCTTCCGTCATAGATTAACCTGGTACAAAATTTTCTTGAGAATGAAGCTTTAAAGGCATTCGAAATGATTTTTGGTTTGTAAAATTATATCAAATGCTAAGTTACAAAAAAGTTCAAGGTAATCCATTTTTGTCTTTAAACCTCTAGTTGTGGGGTCGAGCAATTTCAAGATGTGGTCCTGAAAATTTTGATAGTTGTGGACCATGTGGTCCTCTTCAAAATGCAAGCAAATTATTTTTACCAATAAAACATTTTCCTGAAAATGCACTTTTTCACTGAGGGCTAAATCATATATTACATTTCCAAGACCTTGAACCCTGTCCAGTACCTATATATAGATCCTTAGAATATATATGTGTGTGTGTGTGTGTGTGTGTGTGTGTGTGTATATAGATCCTTAGAAAAAGTTATGCTACTCCATACAAGGCTGTTAATTACAAGGAAATGAAAATAATTTATTTGAAGAACAGAACACAACGAACTAAGTCATATAAATAATGTAATGTTTGTTGAGTTCGGGTTCATAACTTTTCAAGTACCATATCCATGATTTTTTGTAGATTTCCTTTTATGTCCTCCCTTTTGCTTTCAATAAATCCTATATATCAACTCGGCCATAAAGTGAAAGTTTAAATAGATTATGGTAACTCTTGCCCTTGGGATGGTTAACGTAAACTTGCCTATTTTATAAACTCATCTGATTTCCATCATTTATGACACATTTATTTTACTGTCACCTTTTAATATGTTTCTTAATTTTATACACTCGTTCTAAGATACATGTTTGTTTGATTCAGAAATTGAGCGCTTCTTGATTAATTTGTGCCTTGCGCTCATTTTCTTAGATATCATATTCCTGTGAAATGTAAATCATGTTCATAATGAATATTGATCTCAACTTTTCATTTTGTCTTTTTGGATTGTTACAGAAAGATATTTAAAGGGTTTCAGTATCATTATGAAAGCATGGATTCTACAATGAACATTAGTTTTGGACTTTGTGAGGTGGGATTATATGTTAGAAATATGAAGCTCATTCAAATGATGAGGATGATGTGTGATTATACGGTGTTCAAAACCCACACTGTGCCGTGCAGAGTTTATCAGCTCAACTGATTCAGGATTATATATTTATTTACAGAACTAGATACATTGCTATGCCTTTGGGGAATTCACCTTGTATTGCTCAATGTGTTGGTTATTGTTTGACAAATGACAAGGGCTGGCTTTTTCATACTTTTGTAATTGTTTGACCAAGGCTTTCATTCATTCAAATTCTATCTTGTACGCAACTATGATAAATCTTGGATTTCGTTTATTTCTGATTTTACTTACTGTAAAATTAATTTCATATAAATTCTTATGTATTATTATCATTATACAAATTTTAATGTATAAATTTTCTTCAAATTATTTACTATGCAATTTAACTCTTAGAGTTTCAATTTGGTCTAACTTTCAGAATTAAAAATGCGTAATTTGCTGGAATTGGAACAATTTAAGATATGACTGGAGTTATTATGATGCTCAAATGATGCAACAACATAGTAATTACACAAGATATTTTCCAATTATTTTTGAATATTTATACAAGGAATAGGATTTTATTTTAACAATGGTTGACACAATCACTACCAAGGACTTTAGTTGGTGGTAACTCTAACAGAATGCAATTAAATTACATTACATAATCAGACTATAATATTTGGTAGTTAAATATAAATTAATCATAAAAGTGTATAAAACATTAATTTTAACCTTTAAATCCATATTCAATAAGTGATGTCTCAGAGAATTTAATTTATTATAATCAGAAAATCTCGAATTTTGTAATATAATCAAAGAATGTAATTTAATTACATTATATTATAATATTTCATTCGTTAGTGAAAAATTACGGAATTGACATGATATTATTGTATTTTCTTTGAGATTTGTGATCTTACCGTGCTTTTTTTTTTCAATGTTAAGATTTCTTTTTCACAAATTTCAAACCTTAATTTTATGTAATAAGATTATAACTTAAGATCATTACATTATTACCAGAAAATTCAAGATTATAACTTTCATGAAGGAATTATTCACAATTTTTCATTATTATTGTAGATGGACTGTCTGTACAAAGGAAATTGGAAGTTGACAATGAAGATGAAACAAATAAGACGCAAGCTTAGTTTGGTATATTTTCTATTTAAATTAAAAATTATTTTCAATGACGTTAAAGATTTTTAATGTAATTTTTCATATATATTTTTATTATAATATTTAATCACATTAACATTATAATTTTAATATTAAAATCACTTATTTTAATATTAAAATACAACACAACGTAATAATGACGTATCCTTTTAATTTTATTTTATTTCCTAATGATAAAGTAGAGAATTTTTTTATATTTGATACAAGAAATTAAAAAAAAAAAATCTTTTTCTCAAAAGTTAAAAAAGTTTCTTAATTGTAGATTTCATTTAGTAACGATTTTTTAACTTTAATTTTAACGAACTTTTAGACATCGTCGTTATTATAAAAACACAAATTTTTATCTCATATAAAAATAATTTATAGTAGTATTCACCTTCCCCCTCGTCTTGAAGGTTTGTTCGGTTATTCTGACTGTCGAAGTGGCAAGACAAGTTCACTCCATGGTGATCAAGTCGGGGTTCGGATCGGACCTGTTTGTGCAGAATTCTTTGGTTCGTTTTTACGCGAGGGCGGGGTTGGAAGTAGATGCACGCAAAGCGTTTGACAGAATGCTGGATAGAGAAGTTGTGTCATGGAATGCGTTGATTAGTTCTTATGCGGCTCGTGGAGAGATGGGTAAGGCGCGGATGTTGTTTGATGGGATGTCGGAGCGGGATACGGAAACTTGTAACCTTATGATTTCAGGTTATGCGAGTCTCGGGCTTGTGGACGAGGCTAGGGAACTGTTTGATGAAATGTTGGCAAGAGATGTCGTTTCTTGGAATGCCATGATCACGGGATATGCACGCACTGGCCGTTCCAGTGACATGCTTCTGCTATTTCAGAATATGCAAAAGCTAGGCACAGGGCCTGATGGATGCACTCTTGTTACGTGCTGTTTGCTTGTGCCAGAGTTGGAGCATTGGCACAAGGTGGATGGTTTGCATATATTTTTACATGGAAAGGAATGGATTTGACATAGAGGGGCGCTTATGTACTCCACCAGTGGATATGTATTCGAAATGAGGTGACATTGAGAAGGCTTTGGACGCATTCAGGGCTGCATCTGGTAAAGATGTTAGTACATGGAGTTCAATGATTGCAGGACTGAGCAGTCATGGCCGTGAGGAACATGCATTGATGCTCTTCAAGGCGATGTTGGCAAGTGGTATCCAGCCTAACGAGATAACTTATATAAATGTTGTGTGTGCATGTGGTCATGCAGGCCTCTTGGATGAAGGTTTGAGGATTTTTAATGAAATGGTAAAAAGTTCACAAAATTGAGCCAAGTATTGTGCACCATGGTTGTTTAGTTGATCTACTTGGTCGAGTTGGAGAACTGGAAAAGGCTTTGGAGATCATAAGAACTCTGCAAATAGATTCAGTTCTTGAGATAATGGAAGTCACTGCTTGGCTCCTGTGGAATACATGGTCAGATTGAATAAGAAGAACATGCAGCAACGAAGCCAAGATTGTAGCTCTTCTTATATTCAGCTTTCAAATATTTATGCTTCTTTGGAAAGGTGGGATGATGTTCAGAATGTTAGAGGGATAATGAGAGAAAAAGGAGCATACAAGGTGCCTGGTTGTAGCACCATTGAGATTGATGGAATTTTTCATGAATTTTTTCCTGGTCACACTGAACACAATGTTTAGTGTTGAAAACAAGTGATTTATTGTGGGTAAGGAAAGTCAGATGCATACACATACTGAGGATCACCCCTTGGTGTGAAGTAATGTCTAACCCACTGGTGAGGAGATGTATTTCTTCGAGCAGTACGGAGGCAGAGAGGAATGGTGAGGCAGTGGAGCCCTGACATGGTCGTAGGAGGATGGAGAGGGGAGAATGCAGTCAGAGGAGGGGCTTGATTGGGTGCTTCAATTCCTTGGAGAAGAAAGGGCTTGAGGGCACAGCAAAGATTAATGGCAATGAGACACTCCAAGAAAGATGATGGAGGTAATAAATATACAAGAACCTTCTAATGAATGAAAAACATGAACATCATATTAAAATTTCATTTCAAAATTAATTAACAATAAATGAAAGAATTTTTTATATTTTTAAATACATATTTATTCTTTATATTTATGCATGTATTACCATTCTAGCACATCTATCATGTTTACGAAAAACATGAACATCCATCGTGAAAAACTTGATTTCTTTTCTATAGATGTAGAGCTCTGTTTCCACATACTCCTGACGGTTTCTTCTTTTCTAATGTTGTTTGTACATACAAGTAGTCCACAATCATGACCAACTTTGATAATGTTAGGCATTGTTTCTTTTCATAGGCTTTAGGTTTCATCATCATCGTCATTGAGGATCGATTCATCGAGAGGGTTTCATCATATTGAAATCATGAGTTGGGTGAGTGTGGAGGCTTCAAGTTTTGTCGTCATTGCTTCTAAATCGTCATTATAGAAGATCTTGTTCTGCCATTATATATAGTTATTCTTTTATCCTAACTTGCTAAATGTTGTTGATTTCAACAAGATATCCATCCAAGTGGCAACCATATGGATCTTGTGAAGTTAATGACTTCTTTTCCTCTTTTCCAACTCTAAGATAGCTTGACTTGATCTCATGTCAAACCTAATTTTGGACTACTTAGACTTCATTTGGAAATGAAGAATTTTAATTCTTTGTAAATTTTCACATATCATATTATTACACAAACTTTCACTTTACAGTTTACTACGTAACTTCAATATCATTTGTAAAATTACTCTTAACTCTAACTCTTTGTATAATCGTTAAAGTTGAAATACCTCATTACCAAACAAAACCTTAGTTGATTTTGCCACCTTCTAGTGATGTTATTTTAGAGAGATCTTAATGGTCCTTACATATCTCACTCATAATGAATTTGATGTGATAATCTTTAAGCTCTTTTCACGTAATTAAGTCACAAATTCTTAAGCCACCTTTCGCTATAGGTTTTGTGACTTTATTTCATGAACCCTAATGTTTTTTACTACCTTCCAAAGAAGATCCCATAAAAAAATTCTAACCATAATGCAAAACTAATAAGGGTGATTTTACCCTTAGGTTATATAAGTTTCCTTTTCCATTCAACCAATTTTTCTTGAATTTTTCCTTCGGTTGCATTTGTTTGGATATTGTAAGGTATTACAATTATCCCTTTTACAGGCAAACACAAGAGAGTCTGAATTAAGATTTAAGAGTTCTTTTTAGATTTCATTACTGTAACATGTAAAGATAAGAAAAGCTTCTGCCTAACACCTTGTTTTTCCAACTCCTACTCCAAGGCTAGCTGTAAAAGATCGTTTCACCTATTTTAATATGAGGTAATTATTATTGACATAATTCAAATTTTTTTTAAACATTTCAAATTATATTTGAAAATTAAAATTAAAGAACTGAAACTAGAAACAAATGCATGTTACATGCATATTCAAAACTTCTCTTTTTAAGACATTATTTATTTGATCAATTCCAATTCTAGTTTTAGTTCTATGTAAACTTTTGTATACAAATTCTTATACACAAATTTTTACCTTATAATTTACTATACAATTCTAATTTATTTGTGAAACTAGTTTTAACTCTTCTTTTCACGAGCTAAAGTTGAAATTGAAACTCCATTAAACAAAAGGCCTAAATCTTGGATTCCTTGATTCTCAACTTTGCTAAATAAATGTAGTCTTTGTAAAGTTTTCCTTTCTATTGTTACTTTTTCCTTTTTTTGTTTTTAGGTTTTTTCCCTTTTCTTATGGCCACTTTTTCTATTTTTTTGAAAATTATAACTTTTAAGTTAATTCGATTAGGTTAATAAAATTTTAAATCTAAAGCCATGAATTTTAATGAAAAATCTCTTAACAATATCATGGTATAGGTTATGTTTGTTGTACATCACAGTGATTATAGTGAATTAATCAAATAGTTATGAAGTATATAATAAATTGTAAAGTAAAAATTTATATATAAAAATTTATACAATAATAATAACATATAATGTAGTTTGGGGATAGCTTTTTTCAACTCTGAAAGTTGAATAAAGTATTGGAGTTAATTTCGTAAATAAAGTTAGAATTACATAGTAATTTAGATAATAAAAATTTATACGTTAAAATCTATACAATAATAATGACGAAGTTGGAAAAAACTAAAATCCAACGAAACTATAAAAATTTACAAAGAAATAAAAACCTTCACCTCTAAGCGAACGTACAAACCTCGTTTAGGAAGAATTCCATTCAAATCTAAAAGTTGAATAGAACTAAAGTAAAAGTTATTTTTAGAAACAGAATTCAAATTACATAATAATTAGAGTAATAAAAATTTATATTAAAATTTATATAGTAACAATAATATTAAAAATTTATACAAAGTTAAAATTAAAGCTAGATCTGAAACAAGTCACCCCCCACCCCTTTTCTTCTCTATTTGTGCGACTGCCTACCCAAGAAATTGTCGAGCACAGAATAAGGGAAGAGAGAACAAAGGGCATTTAGACAGATTCTTCAAGGATAGGATGTAACAAAATAATTTGTATTGTAATAGAAAAGTAGATATCTTGCTGCACTTTGAGAGTTAATTAGCAACCTCTACGAGACAAGAAAATCAAGAATAACTGATCTCCTCCTCCTCCCTTAACTTTAATCTTAGCTCTTAAATACTGTTATTTATTAAACTAAATTCTAAGTTAGTGTTTGTACTTTTGGACTTCGTAGAAAATGACGAAAAATGATAAAATTTTTAATTATCGTATCTTAACTTTTTCTGTAATTTTATATTAATTTTAAAAGTAAAAACATCACCTAATTATAAATTAAACTAAGCTAAGCTATGATCCAAAACCAAAACCAAAAGAACTGTTACATTGGATCGCTCATCGGCTGTATCGTCACGGACGGTCGGCGCTATCTCAGACGGGCAAATCTGCCACCACCTACAGCCGGCAGAACGGGCGATCAGCCACTGAGTGGCATAGGATCGCCGACACGAAGGGACCGTCGGCCACCGCGTGTTTTCCCATGTTGTTTGTTTCGTATGTATTACAATCTTTTGGTCGGTCGGGTCGATGGGGATCAACGTTGCTGGCGGCGGCGGCGGTGGCTAGGGCAAGGTTGATCGGAGGCCCACAGTGGACTAACGAAGAAGAGAGTGATTGAAGACAGAGGAAGTGATTGGGAAGAAGAAGAAGGGACGGAACCTTAACCCACCTTCGTCTTTGTGTGGATGCGACTTCTTTCCTCCTCTTCTTCTCTACTGTACTGGGATCGGAACTGGGATCCGACCCAGCTTCAATGATTGTTGGAACAGGTAAGAAAAATGATTTGGAACTACAAATGCTTGAGAATGGAGTTGTTACAGAATCGAGTGGAGAACTTGAATGTTGCTGCAGCTTCAACCAACAGTTGATTTCCCCATCGTTGAAGGGAAGGGAAATCCAGAGGACAGGTTTTGACTTGCAATCAGGTGGAGATGGAGGAATGGTTCATCGTCTCATCTATTAATTTAGGGGCCATTACAGCAAAATGGTTTAGATCATTGTGGGCAAGTTTTTTGGTGGGAATTGGTTGGCAGGAGTGTGGATTTTATCTTATTAAAATTAAAAAAAAAAACTCATAATAATATAAGAATTTTAATTTTACTTATATTTTTTTAATATAAGATTACTTTTTCTGATATACATCGTGAATCTCTTATTAAAATATTTTAAATAACTTCTCACGTATAATGTACATAAATTAATTTTAATATCATGTAAATTTTATTTCATTAAAATTAATTGATTAGTAAAAAAATTTCACAAACGATATAAAAAATTCTATTTTACTCATTATTTTTTGATGTAGGTTTATTTTTTCCAATAGAGTGTTCATTGAAAGATTTCCAAGGAACACCACCAACCTTTCCAATTCACAAAATGTCTCGAATAAGCAGCAATTCTTGATTCAATTCAAGGCGCTTCTCCAGGAATGGAAGAGAAAAATGAAGACAATTATAGACGGAGGAAAAAGGGTGGCAGTGTCAGTAGTATCGGGGAGCACACATGACAGTGAGTGAAAATCTAACAAAAACCCTGGAAATGACAGTTAATTTTAGTAAAGGACTGAAAAGTGATGTTTGCCTTGAGGGAGTCTGAAATGTCAAGGACTTTGTTCAAATGTCAAGATCAAGGCAATAGTTGACTGGCCCTAGAAATGTTCGATCTTTGCATGGTTTTCTGGGCATGTCTGGGGGTACTACAACAGATTTATCGGAGGAATCATGGTAAAATAGTACAACCACTCAATACAATATCAAGAAAATCAGGACTTACAGGTGGCCTTTATTGCATTAAAGCCTGCAGTTCCATTATTAACTTTGCCTTATTTTTCTAATACATTTGTTTTAGAATGGGATGTTCGGGAAAAATAGATGGAGTAGTTTTAATGCAGAAGGAAGATCATTTGTTTGTATGAGCAAAGTTTACAAAAGAAAATAGAAAATTATACTTGAAAAATAAATGCTCGTAGAATTTACAGTTATTCATAAATGAAAGTAGTTACAGCTAGGATGTCAATTTATAAGATAATAAACACCTACTTGGAAACGTTGGTTGGCCAATTTATTGCGATTTATTATAAAATAGAACATAAATCAGGAAAAATATATATAGTTGCAGATGAATTTTCTCGCAAAGAAGATGATGACCTGAGGCACAATTGTATTGTTGTAGGGGTTGAACCAACCTGACAAAGAATTGTTGGAAATTTAAGCACCGAAAAATATAAACTAATAAATGGAATTCTATTTTATACCGGCAAACTTGTGACTGCAAATGAAGAGTAATTACATAATCTTTATTGCAGGAATTTCACCGTTCACCAATTACGGCTTCAAGAAAACAACACAAAGATTGACGGCAAATGTCTACCGTAAACGATGGCAAAGAGATCTTAAACGGTATATAAAGGGATTTGCGCCAATGAATTAAATTTGATAATATGACTCTTGTAAGGTTGTTACAACAACCAACTAAAAGTTTGACTGATATCTATATAGGTTTCAGTGGAAATAAAGAGTTTCTAACTTCTTGTAAATTTCTATATATTATTATTATTATATAAATTATTATCTTATAATTTACTATATAATTTCAACACTATTTATAAAATTACTTTTAACTCCTATTCTACGTAATTGAATTAGAACACCTCATTCTCAAACAACACTATAGATTTCATTGATAAAAAAATAGATGTTTGGTATTGACCATTTTACTAAATATGCGCATTTTGTTCTATTGAAGCATTCTTATTTAACCATAGTAATCGTCAATAGAATGCCTAGAACTATAGTTTGTCACCGTGAACCTGTACTTACAAATAATTTTTGACAAAAGGTGACGCCTTTACTATGGTTCTAGGGTGATGGAAAAATTGAATATCTTAATTGAACACCGTACACTGGAAACATATTTTAAACGTTTCACATATTATTAACCAAATGATTGGTTGTATTGACTTTCACGTACAAGCTTTTGGTATAATAAATACTACGTGTACAGTGCACAGTTAGGATTTAAGGTTTACGACCGTCAACCCAATTTTTTATCTACCGAAGATGGCGCCGGTCGCCGTAGTAGACAAGGAACTACGATCTCGGGAAGCCATTTTATAACTCACCACAACAGAATATTTCTACGGTCCGACAACAAGAATTTAAGGTTTTGAATTTATAGATAATCTAATGGTATGTTTTTCATTTTATACATAGTCTACAGTGACAAATACATCCTTCGTACACTTAAATGTAACAACGTACGTTGCTTCGTCACGGTAACAAAAAGAAAAGGATTAAATATAATAACAAACATGTAATTGTTAGTAATTAAAATCATGTTCACTTATAATTCATCTTAAATATACTTCTTTCATTATTCTAATCTAAAAAATTATTTACCTAAAATCACTCTGAAAATACTTTTGTTTACTTTAAAAGTGGTGAAATAAGGTAAGTGAACTGTGAACCACCTAAACCACAACTAAAAATTGCTGTTATAAATATTAATTATACAGTGAGATTTTTTAGATCACTGTATAAGTTTAAATTATTGTGATGCGGTCCAATTTTCTCCGGGTAATAAAAAGATACGAGGAAGAAGGTGTGGAATACGTACAAGATGAACGGTGAAATTGGGCGAGCACCGGCGCTTCTACCGAGAGGCTTCCGCCGGCGCCAACCCAACCCGGCAAATCTCCTCGGGCGGAGGCGACTCCCAGGTCGCTGCCTTCCGTCTCATCTTCTCCAAATCCCTGACGCACCTGTTCACATCCATCGAATTGACTCGCTTCCTGGCCGCAGCGGCTTCCCTGCCGGCCACCTCGTCGAAGATGCCTTCCCACCCATCGTCCCACGCCCCACTGGCGTCGCACAACTCCAACCCCCCACCCCTCCACTCCGTCCAGCCCCACCCCGGGTTCCACGTCTGCGCAAGGCTGGCGACGCAGTCCCCCACGCACGCCGCCCTGCACGGCCTGCACTTGGCACCGCTGAGCGGCCCCGGGCTGCCCATGGAAGCCACCGGCACGCCGAAGCCCTTGGGGGGGAACACGTACGTGCGGTCGCTCAGAACGCAGAAGGGCAACCGCCGGGTCTCGTAGGTGACGTTGGATGTGACGAGCTGGGCCTTGAATGCGGCCTCGGAGTTGAGCTGAAGGAGCCCCGCCGAGTCGAGGCGAGGGATGAGGGAGAGACGGGACAGGGCGACGGCGGAGGTGTTCTTGTCCCCGATGCCGAGGCGGTCGTTGAGCCCGCCGTACCGCGACCCGGAGGGGACGACGTAGGAGCCGGAGACGAAGCTGGTTTGGTCGAGTGGGGCGGACCAGTAGCCGTCCACGCGGGTGCGGACGATCCAGTCGTACCTGAGGTTGACGTGCGACTCGTGCGCTTCGATCATCGTTAAGCATCTCTCCACCAAGTTGAAGTACTGCAACAAGCCCTGCACCATGTGATCGCTGACACATCAATACCAGAAAGGAACGCCAAAAGAAAAGAAACGACAATAAAAGTATCGATAAAGTGATATTAATCGATCTTATCATTTGGATTTAAAATTTTACAGATGTAATAATTTCTAAAGGGAAAAAAACGATGGAAAGTAATAAGCATGCCCTCGGAAAAGTTAGAAAACGAGGAAAGTCGACCTGGATTCCATTGGGGGAGTTGCTGGCGGTGAGGACCCGGGACTGCGCTTCGTTCTCATCGATGTGCTCCGGCGAGAAGATCCTTACGGCGGCGATTCTCGGCGCCGCCCGGAGGATCGACAACTTGAAGGCGTCCCTGTCGAGCGGACTGTGGAGGAAAAGGTCCGCCTCCGGGTACTCCAGGAGGAGGTTCTTGACTATCGACGGTCCCGTGAGCTCGAACCTCCTCGCTCCTCCCACCAGGCAGATCGCCGCTCTCGATCCATTCAGCTTCTGGCGGACGGCCGCGCCTGCTCCCACCGCCTCACCTGCTGACCTCTTTCCGGGACGGATGGGGAGGAAGAGTGATTTCAGGGGAGACGGAAGGAGCGTACCGGCGGAGACGAAGAGTAGGACGACGAAGAGTGAAAGGAGCGTCAGGAGTAGGAAACGATTCAACCGCCAGACAAAGCCCGACGCCCGCAACAGCACCGCCGAGCACTGCCGATCCTTTTGTTGCGGCGTTCGGTGGTAGCGGTGGCATCGAAGAGGAGACCGTGGAGGAGGCAGAGGAGGAGAAGGAGGAGGAGGAGGAGGAGGAGGAGACGGAGGAGGGTTCGTCATGCGCCTGTTGTTTGCTTCACCATGGCCGCAGCAGCAGCAGCAGCAGCAATGGAGGTGATGATGAATGATCCGAACGCCTCCTTCGCGTGCGGTTGTTGCGGAAGAACAGGCAGTCGGTTTCCATGGATAAAAAACCCAAAAAAACACAAAATCATATATTAAATTTAAAATAAATATTTTGAAAAACTATTTATTTCAAATATAATATTTATAAATTTTGAAACACTACATGGGAATCGTAAATAAACGTTTGTTGTTTTTTTATTATAATAAAAATAGAATATGTAACGACATGGACGTCGATTTAGTAACTACTCTTGTTCTTTTTGTACGAAATTAATAAATAATAAAAAAAGGCAGGTAGATTCCGTGTTTCAAGAAACAATTAATGACGTATTTTTCGGAATAACGTTTCCAACCATTTACTTCGCCAAATGTAATCGATTTATAATTTATCAAGAGAGGTTTGTAAACGTTAAAAATTTTAAAAAAAATTAAAATTTTTTATCACTAGTATAAATTGTTTTCATTATTTTTCACCATTAAGTTAGAAAAATTTTACAATTAACAGAAATTTCATCGTAATATAATTTCCTGATCATTCACTTGATACGTTTTGTCCAATTTTCTCTTAAACTCGTAACTACGAGAAAAATATAAAATTATATTTAAAATATTAAAATATAAAATATTTATAATTTTTTAAAATTAATTTTTTAGAATTTTAACAAGTACATAAAGTCTTAAAAAAATTTAATTTCTTTTTTTAAAAATTTCTATTTTTTAAATTTTTGACATAGTCATTAAACTGCAGAACTTGTCAAATAATTCTTTAAATAATACATCGTTAATAATGTTTGGCTAAGGAATAGACGATTTACAAGGAGAAAATCAAGTAACGCGGTCTAAATTAAAATAAATGGAAATTAACAATAAATTTAATTGATTAAGAATTGTAGGAAAAAAAATTAAATGTATGTTATTTAATTAAAAATTTAACGTTAGATTAAAATACGTAAAAAAATTATTACCTAAACTCGAACGCAACAAAAAATGATAAAAAATAATTTTTATTTTTGTAAGCACAACAACAAAAAATACAATAAATACCTTCTCCTTTGCTCAATTTTCTTTTTACATATTAGGAAAATGAATTCTAAGAAATGATTTTTTGAATTTTCATTAAAAAATATTTTCTAAATTTTTTGAATTTTTTTTTCAAAGTATATAAATAAATCTACCACTAAAGTGATATCCTAGAGACTTATCATTAAAATTTATAATCTTAAATTCAAAATTTCATTAATACAGTAAAAAAAATTAATATAATAATTATATTAAAAAATATACAAACAAATCATATGCATTGTTACCTTATAAAACAAATAAAGTTAAAATTATATAGTAAGTTGTAAAGTAAAAATTTAAATATAATAATAATAATATGTAAAAATTTATGAAAAATTAATATATAATAAAAGAAATATCAATAAATAGAGTGTAATGTGGTGAGTGCAATCAAAAAGCCTGTTTGTTTACCTTTCCTACATATTTTCATTTTTCACTATATATCATAATATTCTATAATATTATTTACCAAATAACTTTTACATAAATTACATATTTTATTTATTATTCTATTACATATTCATTATTTTATTATCAAACAATTTTTACTATTTATTATTTTATTATATATTTTATTCATTATTTATTATAATATTTGAAAAATACTATTATATTTTTTATTATAAATCATATAATTTTAAAAAATTATAAATCTCATCTTACCGTAATTCATCACACAGACAAACAGCGGAAGAAACATCTGATAAAAAGGCAGGGGTGAGCTGCGCGCCTGCGTGAGCAGACCGGAGGTGTCCCCACCGTACCGTGACCGCTGTAACGTACCGTTTCATTCCGAGCTTCGCTTTTTTTCCGAGTGTAGAAAAAAAGAAAAAGGCTCCTTCGTAGATGGTGACGAAGGATGAATGTAATAAATACATTATTGATGATTAAATCATAGTTGTAAATGGCAACTGCTTTTTTTAAAAAAAAAAACTGTAAATGGCAAGTGCTTTTGTTTTTACGGCTATTATAAACATGCGGTGATTTTAAAAATTATAAAAATATTTTTAAATAAAAAATATTGATTACGATTACAACATTTTTACCAACATTTTTACCATCGACGGTTGAAAAATATTGTAAATGTATTAAATGGATTTTACATTTGTCATCGTTGTAGAATAGTGTTTTTCTTTAAAAAAAATTGAAGTATGGGGTTGTTAAAGTAACTTTTAACTTTAACTTCAATTCTAATCGTTACAAAGAATTAGAGTTAATAATAATTTTACAAATAATATTAGAACTATACGGTCACTTGTAAGGTAAAAATTTGTATATAGAAATTTGTATAATAATAATAATATATGTGATTTTATGTAAAATTAAAACTAAAATTAAAGTTACTAAACAAATAAATTATGAGTACTACTCATATCAAGAGAATGTTGTGATGATGATTTCGTAAGATACTCAGGGCCCTTTTTTTTTGTTTCTAAAGGTTTATTTGTGTATTTGAAAATGAAGAGAAATGAAATGAAATAGAAATATAAGATTTGATGAAAAAGTATAAAATAAGAGTTGTTTGTTTGCGTATAGAAAATGAGTGAAATTTTAAATTTTGATGATTTGTGCGGTATTTGTGTATCATGAGAATTAATAAAAAAAATTAATATTAAACTTTTTAAATATTGAAATAATGAAAGTTATTAAAAATTTATTTTTTTAATAATAAAAGTTTAATGTTTATAAAAACATAAAAATGACATTCATTATACCCATGAATATGAAAAAATATTTCATTGTAATGTTGTTCACACATTATAAAAAATAACATTATGCATTTCTATCATTTTACATAGATAACATATAATTTCCTCGCACATTTTATTGACAAATTAATTCCTAATAATGATAATATATCAAATATATTTCAATTAATGCAATAATCAAATTAACCAAATAAGACATACAATTAACTTAACAAGATTTAATGTAATAAAAATAATAAAAATTTCCTTATTTTTATTTATTTATTTATTATTTTATTTTATATGTATTTTCTTTTTTTTCTTTTTCCTATCTTCTTCCTTGAAAATCCTAACATCCCCATTAATGATTGAGTAGCGACAATGGTGACACAAGTGGGTTTACTTAGAGGAGGTGAGGCAATGACAACAATTGTACATGCAGCATGGGTGAATGTGCGAAGAGGCGAGACCAAAGGAAGAACAAGTAGCAAAACTTGCATGAGAAGTGTACATAAGCAAGGATTGGGTGGATGTGCAATGGCACAGGTGATGAAACAGGGCTTGCATGTGTGGAAAAGGGGAAGCCTATCCATCTCCCAATCTCTATCATTCTTTCCCCCTCTATTGCACAACCTACCCATCTCCAACATCTCTATTGTACCATCCTCATTTGCGAAGGAGAGAAAACAAGAATCGTCCCAGGAGAGCTACAATGCAAAAGGGAAGAAAGGCTAGTGGAGGCTCGATTTGTCACTCGTGTCGATGAGCAGGAGGGTCGCACTAACGAACAAGAGGGCTGATGGAGGCTCAATTTGTTGCGAAGGGAGATGAGCTAGTGAGAGGGACAAGTAGGTGGGCTGCAACGTATAAGGGGGGAAAGGCAAGGCGACGTTGACTAGTCGTCACTCATGTGGATGAGCAGGAGGGTTACCATCATCACATTATAAGTAAGAGGTCATCGCTCATGTTGAGTTGAGGGATTCACAAAGATTCGTGAGTGGTTGGGTGGGAAATGTTAGGTGGAATTTTGAGACGAATTTCGTTAGGTGTGGAAATCATAAGAAATTTATTTTCCATGATTTCTTTAATGTACAAATAACATTTAAAAATTGGTTAAAGGAAAAGTTATTTTTCTTGAATTCCTTTTTTAAGAATTCCAAAGGCACAAACTCTAAGTTAATAAAAAAGTTGTAAAGGAAAGTCATGATCTAGATCATGAGATATTTGGTTGTTGACGTTCTTCAAATTTCTCTTCTTAAGTGGCGAGCATGTAGAGAAGGAAGTAGACTAACAATTTGATAGTTATAAGAATTTCTTTAAACTTAAAGGTCTTGTATTCAAATTTCTACTTAAGTACAAAGTTCTTATAGGTTTAACAACAAATGCATGCATATAAGGAATTTGTTGGTGTGTGTGTGCACGCGCGCAGAGAAGTTGGAACTTTTGGTGGTTGTAAGATGTTTGATTAGTTATGAGCAATGGGATGGTAGCTATTCAAATCTTGATTAATTCACTGAATAAGCTATTGTGAGAAATGTTTCCATCTAATATGTGTCTACCATGTCATTTTCTTTTATTGTGAGATGACAATGTTCAACAACTCTATTTTGTTGCAATTTATTATAACAATATTTATTGATACTAGTAATCACCGTTACCATCACTATCACCATCACCATCATAAAGGAAGATGCTTATCTTCGACCCATTCTGCTTAGCCACAAGTTTTGCAGATTAGCACATATTGAGGGATAAAATCCAATTTATGTTAGAACAACAACAACAGAAAGAGTGGTACTCTAAAAAAGAAAAACACCAATTTTAATTTTCAAAAAATCCAATTTATGTTTTAATGTGAAAGACCCATAAAGTGGCCCCCTACATACAAGCGTATATAACATCCATATCATAAATGTGAAGTTGGTGATAGAATAATTTGAAGAAGAACAAAATGAAAGTCAACAAGTTTTGCCTATTTTGCATCCATATACAATGTTCGCAGGTTTATCTCATTCAACTTTGAGGAGTTATTGTTATTATCACCTAATTTACAAAGAAGATTGTTTGTAATTATCAATTATATTCTTTCTTCGAGAGAGTTTGTATCTTCGAAAAATAGTAAAAATTTGATTTATTATTTTTCACCATTTATCATACTTTCTCATCATTTATGGTACTTACCAAAACCACAAATATCATCTCTTCCCTCATAGAAAATAGCATTCCTTCTTGGAAGAGATATCCACCAAAATATACTTATTGCTAGTTGGTCTTATATCTAACTCGGAGATTTATGCTTAAAGTAGACCTAATAAACCCTTTCATTCAGTTAAATGGAACTTCTTAGGGTTTTGATGTTATCCTCTCTTATATTTACAAGTAATTCTATTAAGCTTTTGATGTCCTCAATCTGCCCTTAGTGTGCTTCAAAGAGTAGATACTCAATGGTCAGACCTCTGCAAATTTAAACTTTCAGTCAATATGAACAATACAGTGAATAATGTAAACAACATCAACATGATCGATGCTGTTAGCTTACTTGATATGAATAATCCAAACCAAAAACCATACTTAATTAGACCAATCATTTTCTTTGATTTTTAACACGACATGATCAATCATTTTCTAGATTTTAATAGAATATTTAGGTTACTCGCCCATGTTCGGGCGACTCTTTTTCTTTTATACTTACTTACCTTTTGGCCATTACAGTCGAGTAGAGCAGTTTTTTCTGTTTCGACATAGTGTTCTCGATCCTACCAACTTTTTCCTAATTTTCTGAGTTTTGTGAGATTTAGACCAATTGTTTATCTTGGCAGTAATTCCATCGATCTGCACTTTGTTGTACTTTCTCAAGTTATAACTCTATTATTTTACAGGTTACTTGTGTATTGATGATTAATATTCCGGATCGACTAATAAATTGACAGTGATGATGAACTTACCGCTCATGAAACTAATACAAAGGAAATCATCAAAACTTCTACGAAAATGAATTGACAAGAATTTATTTTTTGAACGGAATTAAATTTGACAAAAATAAATTCAATATAGAAGTATTTGTGTACATCTTAGAATGGAATGAAATTAGAAATTCTTATAATCAAACGGAAGCAGATGATAAAACTCGAGTTGACTGAATTTCAGACGATTTAAACCTCATAAGTCTAAATTTCATTTCTGTCCTAAACTGAAAAATAAACAATACCGATAGAAATGAATTAAATTCAATTCTCCACCAACACAAATAAATGATCTATAAGAATTGAATTTATTTTAAAGGTCTGTTTGTACATATAGAATTAGATAGAAATGAATTCTTAATCAGAATTGAATTCAACGAAGAAGTGGTTGTGCACCTTACAAAATTTGAGTTTTTAATGTTTGTACATGTAACGGAATTAGATAGAATTGAATTTATTTTTTATTTTAAAAAATAGTAAAAAGTCAATATCTTTTAAATTTTAATTATTAACTTTTTGAAAAATACAAAAGTTACAAGATGTCCCATGGAAAGAAGACGAACGAAGAGATTCAACTCAATTCATAAGGGGAAGGTTGAAATTGAATTCCAAACCCCCCTTTTAAATGAATTTTGTGAAAGAATTGAATTCTGTTAAGAAAGATCTGCAAAATACTCATTGGACGGAATTCCTTTTAATTCAATTCTCTTTAATTCCGCAGTACAAATATCTCATATAGAGAGTTTGTATATTTAGAAATAATAGAAAATTATATAAAATAATAAAAAATTTAAATAAATTTTTTATTTTTTCACATGATTTTATAATTCAATTTTTATGAGTTCTACATATACAAATAGATTATTAGTAGAAGCCACTTTGACGCTTGCTGGAGCTACGATTTTTTTTTTTTTTTAAAAAAAGATCAAATTCAAAGTCGATCGGACGGTTTTGGGCCGGCCCGTTCTCGATCCTTTGGTTCAAGCACGACAGTATTTTCCCAACTATCTCTCCACTCACCGCCACTTACCTCCGACGACCAGATCCGACCGGAGCAGAGCAACGGCTGCGGTGGCACCGGTCAGAAAAAAGCGGCAACAATGCAGGGAGCCGCCACCGGCATTGTTTACGGCGGTCTCAAATACCAGGTGCGGCACGAATTCCCCCCGGAAATGCACTGTCGTTCCCCCAGGCCCCAGTCAACAATAGTGACCTTTCCGTTGGTATCTCGTTCCTCAGGCACGATGCATCGCGGACGTGAAGGCCGACACCGCGCACGCCAGCTTCCTTGCTGGAACCCTCAGCCTCAGGGAGGAAAACGAGGTGATTTCTCATCCTCTCGTCGTTTCTTCGCTCTTCAATCTGCGAATTCGGACGGCTGAAAGGCCGTTGTGCAGGTGCATCTGATACGGCTCTCGCCGTCCGGGACGGAACTTGTGTGTGATGGCTTGTTTTACCACCCTAACGAGATCTGGCATCTCGCGTCCTGCCCTTTCGACCCGGCGATCTTCTCCACCGTCTCGGCTGGTGGTAAGGGGGTTCTGTTGCTCTCTTCTTTAGTTAAGACAACTGTTTTTAAGCTGTACGTTTGTGGTTCCAGTTCGAGTGCATGTTCGGGTATTTCTATTGATCAATTTGTTCGTACCATGCAAGTCTTTCTGGTTCGAAGTGTTGATTGAAATGAGCAAAATGTCCGATTTACCCGAACAAAGTAAATGCCTACGGTACGATTCTGGCACCAACTGAGTGATAACATACTTGGCCTTTCCTTTCTATGATGAGGAAAAAACTTATAGATTCAAATCCATGCAAAAATACTTTCATTGTCGGCAAAAGTATAATTCTGGCTCAATATAGTTCTGAAGGCAAAATTTTTAGTCCTTACCATAATTATTGATCTTTCCTTTTCAAACACATTTATGGTTTGCATTACCTCTTCAGCTAAGACCATCATCCGCATTATAAAAATTTTAATTTTTTAAAATTTATTGTTTGGGATTATACGTTTTTTTTAAACACTAGCAAGCTGTACTATATATTGATTAATTAGAAAGAATCAATAAGGCACAAATAATGCGTAATTTCTTTTATACCCAGGTTCTTTTTGATCATTTACCTAGTACCACCATCTTATGTGTATTATTTCAGCTTACCGTGTTTTGCGCTTTGTCATTTTTTCCATCTTCTTAGATTTAGTAAGAGGAAGATGGTGGATTTTGACATGTTGCTCATTGGGTATATTTTGTATGATTGTTATGGAGAACCAAATACCCTTGTATTGATACATTGTACTTTTTATAGTTCCTAGAATATGGTTGCTTTATTATAAAATTTGATTGTCTGAAATTTTAATGGGGTTTTAGGTGAAAAGAATGATGCAATTATATGGAAAATCCCTGAACAAGATGACAAATCAAGCACACCACAACTTGAACAAGTTGCCTCACTTGAGGCACATACTTGCAAGATCAAATGGTACTTGTAGTTTGCCATGTGTAACTAATTCTGTTTTTTTTGCATGGACTAATTTCTTCCATTAAAAGCATTTAATGAGTAGTATTTGAGTTGTATGAACAAAAGCTTTTCAGTGAGAGAAATGTGAAAATAAAATTTGGTTAGAGAAATGAGAGAAATTGTCTAATTGAACCCCAAATTTACCCATCATTTTCATTGGCTAGAAATTTATAATTTTCAAAATAAATTTAAATTTTGAAGCATCCCCTCATAATTTTTTTGTTATGTTGGCATTAGCATATTATGGTGGCCATCTGGGATCCATGACAAGGTTATTAGCATGGATGAGGAAAATCTGCTAGTATGGAATCTAGATTGTTCCAATAAGACAGCTTTGGTACGTTGAAGCTCTTTGGAATATTTTTTCGTTTTTTATGTTTCTTTTATCACTTTCTTCAAAACTAACAATTTTTGAACCTCATTATCGTAACCTCCTTTGATTTCTGTAATTCATTAGGTTATTATACTAATAATCTCACGTTCTCACCTTGTCAAAAATGTATTTTGCTTATCTTTGTGTTCAAGAAAGGTGAAAGGTAGCAAAGTGTCTATTTTGAATTGTGGTCAAACTATTTCATGCATTTAAACAAAAGTAGTCATTCTGATTTCACAAATTGTAGAAGTATTAAATAGAATTTTAGGCGGAAAGATAAGATAAATTAATATGCTAATCTGGTTATTTATACAAATGGAATAAATTTTGTGATAAGGAGAAGCAAATGTTTAACTATAATTGAAAAACATCCTGAAAAGGATTATTACAAACATTGGTATTTTATTTGTGATATATAAAAATGTTTCATACAAATCTAATGATCATTGGATTAGGCTTAAATGTTATTTATGAAAATGGATATTAAGTATTGAACTTTGTTAAGTTGGAAAACTGACATGAGTCAGTATAAGTTCCCTGTGTCAAAGCCATGTTAGTAGAAATATGGTAAAAAATCACATTTTGTTGGCAATTGTTCATATCAACATTGATTCTGACATCATTTTGGCAATGTGAAAATTTGAAACATGTTTAATTCTATGGTATTATCTAGGGCTTAAAACAACCTATATATATGTAATCCCTTAATGAATGGTTTAATGACAATTCCTCTTTTCATTTAACATGATGCTAAGGCTTGGTACCAAACCCTTATTCCCACCTTCATCACAATCGTCTTCCTCCCTTCTTTTTTCCCATTGCTCCCTAACACCTTTATCCCCACAATCACTACAATAGGGAACCACTACACAACCTAACTAGGGCATCCAATAGCATAATAATATCCACCCACACCCAATGACTCTAGTTTGCTTGAGAATCCCTTTCCACAAGTTAAAAACCTTGTCAACCATCCCTACCCCTATTGAAGGCACAAACCACTTCTCCTTAATAATTTCCACCTACAAGAAATACTGCTCTCTCACCTCATTAAACTGCTAAAACCGTTATTTTCTTAGTATAACTAGATTCATGGGTTGGATATTTTGTATGTCTTTTCTACTTTTACATTTTGATTGACAAAATCTTGTTCCACACCTCACATTATTACCTAGAAGGCATACCCTTTTGCCCAACTTTCCATAAAAGTTGATGTTGAATGCACTCAAGAAATTTGCAATGATAATTGGGTTTCTTAACAAAGACAAATAGTGGACCCATATATTTGTAAGTATTAAAAACATGAGCATTAGTTTTCTTCCATCTTGTTGGTCCTTAATGTTTAGGATACCCATTAATTGGGAAAATTTTAGATTTACATTCCATGAAACTTGTTGCTACCTGGACCTCTTCTTTAGAAAGTGTAATCCCCATCACTATCAAAATTGACCCTAGGACCTGTGGTAATATGAAGAAGTCCCAACAAACACTATAGTTGGTCAATATGTTTTTGATTCTCATCACAAAAGAGGATAGTGTCATTGGCATACTATAAATGATTAACACATAGGACTCCCCTATGACAGCATAATCACTTAATTAGGCCATTCAATGTGGCTGGGAAAGATTGGAAATAGTGGAGTTCCTTGTTTAAGGCCCTGTTCGGTAAACTCCAAACAAACCCTTAGTCCTTGTCCACAACTCCCTTGTAAGAATGCCATTAACCAGAACAGAAAAGGAGGTTGAGCTTATGCAATACCTGGTCCAATCATACTATAGATTCTGAAACCTTTGCAATACATAACCTGCTTTGAACAACTTGATGACACACTATTATAAGTCTTTTCCATATCTAATTTCCAAACTAGTTTTGCCTTCTGTTACCTTTATGTAGACTCTATGCATTCATTTGCAACTAAGAAACCATCCAGAATTTGTTGTCCCTCAACAAAAGAAATTTAGTAATCCACAATGAGACATGATAGTATTGGTTTGAGTCTTTGCCAAACATTGTCACTACCTTGTAGATGGAATTTGTCTGATGAGTTAGAATTGTGTAATATTTGTGGTCTCTTTTTCTTCAAAATCAAATTGATAAAGTCTTATTTGCACAACTAATGTCTTTCCATATTTGTGATAATCAGTCATGCATTTGCATAATATTATCCTTGATTAGGCCTTAGAAATGTTGAAAAAACAACATTTGAAAGTTGTTCATTCTTTATGCCTTAACCCCTTCGATTGCAAAACCAACCCTTCACTTCCTTCATTGTGAATTCCGTTTCCAATGGTTGGGTTTGTTCTCCTATGATTTGTCTCATGTTCAAAAAATACTCATGGAAATTTAAAATTAGGTGCATTTTCAAAAAAAAAAAATAGGTTACATAATAATAAATAATAAATTAGTAAATAATAATGCATCAGCAGTATTCTAGAGTGCTTGTATGAAGTCTGTATATTTTAATATGATATATGTTTGTAATCTATGTATTCCTGCTTACATATATTATTGCTAACTTGAGTTTTTCCCTAAGTTTCATTATTTATTGGATTTTAAATGACATTTTCAATTATGCGACCTTTTTTTTATTTCTGTTGGACTGTAGTCCATAAAAGATGACATATTGATCCTTGAATATTGCATGATTATTTTTACTGTTTTCTATTATATCATGGTTTACCATGTTCAATCATCCTTTGCACAATGGGTTATAAAGCTTCAATAAATTGAAAATAAACTATGACCATAAAGTACCTTATTCATGCAATTATCATTCCTTTACTTTATGTTGTGTCTACTGGCATTCTTGACATTATTGATATTGCTTCAAATTGAAAATATCTTTTATTTATTTTGAATTGCCTTCCATTATCACTACTTTCATTCAAAATATGCTTAGTCTATCAACAATCTGTATATTTGCAGATTCTAATGTCAGTTCGTACATATAGGTGGACTCACAAGAATCTGTTGGCATGCTTCATTGCCTAACTGGTGGAGCTTGGGATCCACATGACAGGAATTCAGTTGCTGTGATATGTGATTCACTTGTCCAATGTTGGGATATTCGTACCATGAAGTATGTTTTATATGTACATTATCGATCATGTGGAAAATATGCTTTTATAGTAATGTTGGCAATATATCAGTCCATATTTGAATTTTGATGTTGATTATTAAGTTTTTATGTTTGAAGGACAAGAAAAAGAAACTCTTAACCTTGGAATTTATCATGTTGCATTTAGCAACTGCCTCATTTGACTTGATTTATTCAACCTTTTTGTTCTTTTGAAAGATTGTGAACCCTGTTCTTCAAGGTGGCATATTTGAGGTGGGTTGAAGGTGATTGCCTGCTTAACTCGTTAAATACCAGGTGCACAGCAGGGATCACCTTTATCTCACATTGATGCCTTTGATGCATCCAAACTATGAAATCTAATTGTGCAACACCAACAGATATCCTTCAAGATGTTCCCAGTATCATTTATAAGCCTCTAAAAGAGCTCTAACTGATGTCATTTTCATGTTAAGAACACCCATTTTATTTGTTTTGGAAAGGCCAATTCTAAATATCATTGCTTGTATCAATAAAAACCAAGTTCCCTAAATCTGGTACCATTCAACTTGTTGATTCAGGAGAATCATACAAATTTTAAAGTGCTACTTTAATGTCCATGAAGAAAAGAGAATTGCATTTGCACTGTTGGTCATGTCAATCAAAATTGGCAGAGCATTTTCTATCAAATGTCCATGTTTCCCATTTTCATTTGTTATTTCTTGATTTCAGTCTTTCAGGATATGCATTTCTTTATCTGTCAAACCTTTTCATGCAAATGTGCTGTAAAGTAGCTACTGCATTTTTTTCTGTTTCAAAAATTGTTGAGTGCAAAAATGTTGTATGGATAAAATCAAATTTTTATTGCATAGGAAGACAAATTCCATCGAGCATGCTCATGTTCGTGATGTAAATTATAACCCTAAGAGGCAAGATATCATTGTGAGTATGTTTATATTATTTTGCCTTTTTGAAAATATATCTTGTCTTGTTGTTACAGTTCATTATATTTGATAGAGCTAGAATGTAGCCTTGTACTCAACATGATTTCTTTTATTGTTGTGTCTATGGATGTATGGTCTGTTGAGATTTTTCCAAAGTTATTACACAGAATAGAAGTGTTGTAGATTTTCCCAAAAATTGTTTTGTTGTGATTTGGTTCAGCAAAAAAAATGGGAACATCATGGCCAATGATGGAATTGTTGGTGGAAACATGGTGGATTTACAAGTACCTTAAAAACTTAATATATGTTTAAAATGAGTATTTCATAGCATTCAAGGTAACCAATGGGTCCCATTCTTGATCGATCTTTGCAAAATCCTTAGGCATGCCATCAACTACTTTTCACAACTTTTCCATGAATTTAGGCATGTGAGAACTTAGAGAATCTTGCCGTGAAAATTCATGTTATCATACTATTGGAACATCCCTATTATAAAAAAATACTATTAGAATATAAGAAATGGGTGGAAGTAGATTTATTTTACTATGATGACATAAGACCTCTATTTATAGAGACTATAAAGGGTGAGAAAACACATCATAAGTGATGTGAAACTAAATCCACTTACAACACAACATTAAATCCATATAAATATCTATTTATTCATAGGGACATTTCCCTTTAAGCTAAAACATTCAACTTGCAAGAAACTCATATATAAATAAACTAAATAAGGAGATACATGATAGGCAAATACTAGTAGAAGGAATGTTGTGCAAGTAAGAAAAATGGTCAATCCTTAGTTGACCATACTTTAACAGTTGTATACACTATTTTACTGTTAATATCATTAGACTTAATCAACATACGAATACCTATACAGACTAATAGGTTGATTTGTTGTTTTATATCATTAGACTTGATTAATATACATATACATACTAAAAGGCTTACGCAAATATACTATTATAAATACTAATACGACCATAATTATTCATCTAATAAAAGATAGTAAAACAACATTGTCCAACATTAAGACTGATCTCATGGAAGACAAATAACTTTTATCAGCCAACATTGGTATAACATTATAACTAATTTAATTGGAGATTGATAATAGTACTAAGCGACCAGTTGGTAATAAGAAAATAAGACTATCATAATATAAAGTCCACATTCAACCACATCTTAAACAATGTAAGATTTTTTTTCTACATTCCTTTATACTTGTGGCTCCTACTTATAACTTACAAATGTCTTATGAGCAAGTATGTGCTGATGTACTCTGATATCTTGTTGAAACACAAGAAAGGGATGAAAGTAGATTGATTTCACTAAAATAACATAAGGTTTTTATTTATAGAGACTGTGCAAACACACCATAAGTAGTATAAGATTAAACTTACAACATATAGCACTACTTGGGACTCATATAAGGATCCATTTATTATTCATAGACTTTAACACATACTAATTCCCTAAGTATGCATAAATGCCTCTACAGTTAACCTCCTTATTCCACAAGTTTTGGCTGGTCAGAGACACTTCTCAAGGAAAACTTACCAAAATCTCTCCAAGAGCATACACCTTTAGGCTGATTTCTGATTAAATCCAATAGAAGGGAAACTTCCCAAACCACAGCCTAAAAATCACAAAAGTGCATAGATTCAAAATCCACCTACAATTCACCATAATTTCTTCAAAACAAGAAGAGAAGAGGAGAATTTTCACTCTCCCGGATTGGATCCACCAGATCAAATCACTACTTGGAGTGGGTAACTGAATTTGACCAATTCCACCTTTCCTGGCCAATTTTAACCAGAGAAACCACTCATTTCTGGCCATACCGGCTCTTCCCTATCCACCTCTGCTGCTCTTCAGCAATGGCACCACCACGACTAGCCTGCACACCCACTAGACTAGAGGTCCAATGGTGGATAAAAGGAGAGAGGAGGGGAAGAGGAGAGGAAGCTTACTAGACTTGCTTCCACTTACTAAGTTGCATTGGGCACCAACTACTTCCCATAATCCCATCTGCTGTCACCTCCATCGGATTGCATCCTAGCTGTCATGAGTAGAAAATTTGTTTGGAGGTGGAGAAGGGAGACAAATGTAGTGAATCTCTCCCCTGAATAGTGGTGGTCCTCCTTATCCCAATTATGCAATTAGTGAAATGGCTAACTAATTGCACTCATCCTAGCCAACAGGAAGATGCCATGTCAGTAATCTTCCAACTACACTTCTCAAATCATATCTTCCAAGTTCCAACTCACACATTTAGCTAACTAGTCACGTCCAATAATTTTACTGCCATGTGACCAAGTAACTCTACCTCACCTCATAATAAACTTAATCATTCTCAAAAAATTAAATGACCATAATAATATTTCCAAAAGTTCCCAAAAATTCACAATAAATCCAGAAATTTTTTATTGAATTATGGACTTTATTTGTGGAAAAATGAAGGTTCTTACATTAATAATAGGAAAATAAAAGAAATAAATAAACAGGACCAAAATGACAGCAACTGGAACAATTAAAACCATCTAGCAAGCCACTCAGGACTACATGGAAACAATGTGAGAACAATGTTTTCAAATGTTTTAGTCCCAAAAAAACCTGGGGTCAATTTTGAAGGCGAGACTTTATGAATTTGTGACTGGTGTGTGCTCTGTTGTGATTCTAGTCATGGAAATATTGTTTAATCATTTAATTCCTCATTATCATGCCTTAATCTTCATCAGAATTGTGATAGAAAGAATTAAATGGACCCATTAGTGGCATCTATTTCAAACTTGCTCTTTCTTTTTGTTGATTATTATTGTGATATTGACAAATGATTGCTTCAAAATTGATCTTCTTTCCAGGTCACTGCAGAGGATGAATGTGGAATACGCTTATGGGATCTTAGAATGCCAACAGTTCCAATCAAGGAGTTACCAGGGCATTCACATTGGTAATTTTTCTCATTATATACATCACGGTTGTATGTACGTGAAGCCATATTATGGTGTATTATGTGATTTGGGATGAGCAGTGCGTGGTATAGACTGATACAAATGTTTACTGTATGAACCCTTTTAGTTTATAATTTACATGCTTATTTCTGGTCTATGATGAAAGTGTTTCTCATTGTCAGGACATGGACTGTTAAACCTAATCCGGAGTATGAAGATATAATTTTGGTTTGCTCGCTCACTCACCCTTTATATCTTACATTAATAAACTGTGCATTGAAAAAAAATAAAAAAATAAAAAATTCATTGTCTCTTCTCCTTATATAATAAATTCGGCTTTTATTGTTTACTGATGGAACCTATTAATTGTCAGAGTGCTGGAACAGATTCTACTGTTAACTTATGGTTTGCTTCCACTTCTCAAAATTACGATTCTACCCCTGAAGGGTCACATTCTTTCCTGAAAATGCTGTTCGAACTGCTATTTTGTTTCTGAGCTTTTCATTTGACTTTCACATTTGTTACAGATTCATTGACACTCCTACCAGGAAGATAGAACCCTTACTTAACTCTTACAATGATTATGAAGACAGTGTATATGGTATCATACAATAAACTTTCTTTCCTTATACAAGCACTGTGACAAAATTGAATCAACTAATTTATGCATAATGGCAGGGATTGCTTGGAGTTCCCGTGAACCTACTCTGTTCGCATCACTTTCATACGATGGAAGGGTAAGAAAAAGCAATACTTAGATGGACACGAATACGCATGGGTGTACACATATACAGATTTATATAATAACATACGCTTGCAAATCTATGTAAATATATAATACAATCTATGCCTTGATCCCTTGACGCCTGCTCAACACTCTACAGTGAACTGAGGCTATCTGACTGTAGCAGTGGTGGAGCTTGGCTGAATATTTTCCACGTATGTGGTACCTGAAGAATAAAACTTGTCTTCCTTAAATAAAACATGAATTTTTTATAGATATTTTCCAAAAATGATGCAAAGTCTTATTTTTCTACTTAGGAATATAACCTCCAGTTAAATACTCAAAATGTAAATGGTGTTATTATTTAAGATCTTTTGGAGTGAGATTTTTTCATTTCATCAACATTTTCACAGAGGAAAATTTCAAGAATTACTGTGCAACTTTCTGTAGAATTAAATTTACTTTTAAACAACTATTGATGAAACAACATAGCGTACAATCTCATTCAGCTTAGGTAAGGCATTGCCTTATCAGATTATTACTCTATTATGTCATATCCTATTCAACTGGTCTATCATTGGTAATCACTGCTTGTAGAATCGATAATCACTAATTTACTTTTGAAATGTGTTAAATTTATTACGATTTGTGTGCTTTTTTTTGTAATAAATAGACCTCCAATAACTTTTCCTTTTTTCCCTTTTAAGCAATTTAATTGCTTTACTACATTATCATATATCCACCAAATTGATACCAAAACTGAGCACTGGAAATCCTAGTTGTAGCAATGCACAAAATATGAACATGGCAACTGGTGGTCACGTTTACAATGACCTTTTTCATTGTTTTCTCGTAGCAATTGATTATTTGGAATATGCTGTTGTTCTCATTTATTTTTATCCAGGTGGTTCTCGAATCAATAAAACCATACCTTGCAAGAAAACGATAGCACTCTTCTACGATGTCACCCTTCAAATGCTTAGCAATCCTGTGTCATTCTTAGGCCATGACTCCTTTCAGCTTGAAGGACGATTTGCGTTGGTAAAGGAACCTCATACAAAAGGTTTCAGTTTAATTGTATTACCAGATTTCAGAGAAGAAATCTGCAGAGGTTTGCCACTGTCTTTTTGTGTGAAATGAAATTTTAGTATATTTTCAGTCCTTGAATCGGGCCTTATTATTATTATTTTTTTAAAATTCTTGAACATTTTGTGGAACAAGAAGCTACCAATCAACTGGCGGTATTGATGTAATATATTTAGTTCGCTTGTTTGCCTCTTGGAAAATAATCCAAAATGCCTTAATTTATGATTGTATTTGTTAATGAAGTGTAGTGCAGTCAATTACATAAGATTTTTAGTTTTTACATAATTTTTGATGACGAAAATATGTTCGTGACTTTTTGTTCATTTATTTTCAAATTTACCTTCATCTCTATTAATTAATTACTTCTATTATTTATTGAGAAAATATAAGGTATAATTTTGATTGGAAAGACTTCAACACGATTGAGAAGATTTTACATTACTTATATTGTTTAATACAAATTTTACATTGAATTACGAAAGTTTTTTTTTGAGGTCCGTCAAATGAACGGATTTTTCTGAATTAATAAACTTTTTTTTTCATGTTAATAAATTTTTCTTTCAACGTTGAAAAAAATTACACTTTTTTATTATAACGAAATTTTTTTTTACAATGTTATAAAAATATGTACATTTATGACTATGATATGCATGTATTTCATTTTGTCATTTTGAATTAATAGATATTTTTATCTAAATAAGAGGAAATTTTGTTGATTCAATCTTTTATTGTGTTAGTTAAACAACAAATTAAATTCGTTGTCTAGAAGATTAGATAATGGAAGTTTGTTGCCTTATCAAAATAGTAACAAATATATATTATTATTTTAACAAAATATTTATAATACTTTATGTATATTTTGTGAATATTTTTTTAGCTTTTTGGTAATCAGTAATTAATTAATTGCACTAAATTGGTTTAACAATTACATCACTATTTTTAAAATTAACTGTAAAATTACTCGATTATTTTATAAGTTTATTGACGATAGTTCCATTTTTATATAAAGTATAATTACGAAACTACCATTTTATATAAGGTATAATTACAATAATTCCATAAGTCTCTTTTTTTTTAAATTTTGTTTAAGTTTATTCCCATTTTTAATAACTTTACGGCGAACCATAAAGATATAACAATTACTCTATAATTCATCGTAAAGTTAACATATTAGCTTTACAGTTTGCTGTAAAGTTATCACATTAGCTTTACGAATCAAAACAGTAGCAAATATATAGTATTATATTAATAAAAGTATTTATAATACTTTATGTATATCTTTTGAATATTATTTTTACCTTTTTTGTAATCAAAAATTAATTAATTTCATATTGATTTAACAATTACATCACTATTTTTAAAGTCAATTGCAAGTTCCATTTTTATATAAGTTATAATTACAGAACTTACATTTTATAAGGTATAATTATGAAATTATAGTATTCTCAAATAGTATAATTACGAAACTTATGTTTTATATAAGGTATAATTTTGGTTGATAAGATTTCACATTACTTCTATTGTTTAATACAGATTTCACATTGAATTACAAAAGCTTTTTTTGAGGTCCATCGAATGAACAGATTTTTTTGAATTAATAAACTTTTTTTTTTGTTCAGATGTCATTAAATTTTTCTTTACATACTTTTTATTACAACAAGAATATTTTTTTTACAATATTGAAACAAATTTGATAATGTTATAAAAATATGCACATTTATGACCATGACATCTATGTATTTTATTTCGTCATTTTAAATCAACGAATATTTCTGTTTAAATGAGAGAAAATTCCGTTGGTTTAATTTTTTATTGTGTTGGTTAGACAATAGACTAAATCTATTGTCTAAGACAATGGAAGTTCGATGCCTTATGAATATATTGTGTATTGTTATTTTAATAAAAGTATTTATAATACTTTATGTATATTTTATGAATATTTTTTTATAACTTTGTTGTAATCAATAATTAATTAATTGTACTAATTAATTACACTAGATTGATTTAACAATTACATCACTATTTTTAAAGTTAACTACAAAATTACTCATTATTTCACAAGTTTATTGACGGTAGTTCCATTTTTATATAAGGTATAATTACGAAACTACCATTTTTCCAAACCATATAATTACAAAACTTATGTTTTATAAGATATAATTATAGAACTACTATTTTTCCAAACGGTATAATTACGAAATTACCATTTTTTCAAATGGTATAATTATGAAATTACCATTTTTCCAAATGATAGAATTACGCAACTTACGTTTTATATAAAGTATAATTACAGTAATTCCGTAAATCTCTTCTCTTTTTAAACGGAAGTTCTATTTCACTTAATTACATTTATTCCCATTACGGCAAGCCGTGTGGTTCGTATTTCACAGGAAGTGGTAAATTTGAACTCAAATTTCTCAATAAAATGTAAAAAAAAAAGACAGAGAATCGGAGATCTGTGCCATTAATGAATTTTCAATTTTAAAAGTGGAATATGCACATCACATCCACTTCACAAAAATATTGATTCAGTCACTCCTCCAACCAATCAAATTCAAGACAACTCAATGCAAAAATAATATTTTCAAAATACCAAAACTCATTATTTGCAGCAAAACTACAACCATAAATGCCTTTTGATCACAGGATTCACACCATTTAAGATTTCATTTCTTAAACTAACCTCCATAAATGCCTTTGGTCTAACCATTCTCTTTTTCCCTTCAACATGATCGTTGGCGATGATCAGTTGGATTGTGTACATCCTTCGGTCTGACTGCATGCTATATTTAAGACACCAGAGATCAAACAACCAACTCGTTTTGGTCTAATTGTGAACCCATCAAGAAAAAATCTAAGCTCGGTTAAATTGAAATATCCTCGGTTATATTGCCAGTCAAACCATCTTCCTTCTGTGATATATTTCTACAATAGACCAGATGTGGTTATCAATAGTTTTCAATCTAAACCATGCTCACTGACTCAGCTAATGGCATCATTTGTTTAAGTGTTTTAGAAATGTGAGTTAAATTTTATGATTTTCAAAAAAATATATGATTTATAATAAAAATGTAATGATGTTGATGCACTTTTTTTAACAATATCATTCTTATGATATATTTCTACAATGACACTGAAAATTAAATATTTATCCAAATTAAAGTTGAATTGTCTATTCTCCTCCTCTTATCTTCAATTATCAGTCTAAAAATCTAAAATCTGCGGGACAGCATGCTTCCAGTAATCCATCCCCACCTTCTCATCCTATCCGATCCTCAACTGTTTAATCAATCGTGACATTCTTATCCTGAGAATTAAAAAAAAATGAAAGTATTTTTTGTATTCGTAATTGTCTAATTGATTGCTGCTTTCTTTCTTTTTTATGAGGGTTTTCGAAAATGTTAAGGGGTGAGGTCGGTAATTTTGATTTTTTATATATTTTTACCTTTTTATTTTCTTTATTTTTTTAAACAACATAAACAATAAAAAGGTATAAAATTTTTAAATTCTTTAATTTTCTGATTTTTAAAACAACACAAACCGTGATAAAAAGTGTTTTTGACTTTGGGAATGATCTACACATTTTCTTGTTTCAGCTTTTTTTTCAATTGATAGAATAAAAATAATATCACTTCTAGCCATTTTATAAGCAAGATTGATTTGAAACCAACAAGTTACAGATTTTTGAAAAAAAATATATTATAATTTGAGTATTTAAATAATTTAATCTTATCTTATTTGTTATTTTGAAAAAAAAACTATTATAATCCAATTCTATATTCTTTTAAAATTACTCATCTTATTTATTTCTCATCAAATGATTTGACTGCGCAAACTAATGTCAAGTTATGAATGAAATTATAAATGAAAAAATTATGTTTTAACTTCATTTATTATAGAATTGATTCCATATTATTATACAAATTTTTATATATAAATCTTTACTCTATCACTTATTATAAAATTTAATTCTATTTATTTTATTATTTTTAACTTTAAATTCTTCGTATTTTTAAAACTCTAAGCTACCGAACAAACAATCAAACGGAGGACGTTGTCAGAGACACGGGACGAATGTGACGTCAGAAAGCGAAAGATTATTAATTTTCTTATATATCTGCTTATTGCTTAAACGTTTATTGATCGCGATTTAATTATCGTCAGCGGTCCACGATGAGCGGTATAAGTAGACGTATACGTTTCCCATTGAAGCAAGGTTGTTTCTAAAAGGTTTTCGAATCAATACCTGTACTTTTTTATAAACACGTGAGATAGATAGTAATATCATTCTTACGATATATTGGAACATTTTGCAAAAACGTCTGCATTGGTGCAAAAAGAATGCTCGATTAATTTGTCGGTCGACTCGTCTTTCGATTCCAATATTATTATCAGAAACGTGCGTGATAATTAATTAAAATCGAGAGGGTCCATCGACAAATGTTGCCGGTAGCGTGATCGTGATTATTTTTCCCGATGAAAAAAATACATAAAAAAAGAAGAAGAGGCGGACTGGTGGATGGCAGAGGAAGGTGGCACGAAAGAATTATATTTTTTAATTATAATTTAATACTTGATTTAAAAAATGCCAGGTATATATATTCTAGTCATATATGTGTTTGTTTAAAGTCTCATTTATTTAAGTTGTTACGGTACATCGTTATTTTTTATTATACATTTCAGTTATATAAAATAATATATATCAAATAAATATAATATTTTATATTAAAAATACTATATTAAAAACTTATATCGTAAATTATATGATTTATCGAAAAACGTGAATCTCACCTCACCTCACTTAAGAAGTTGAATTAAGTGATATAAAATTTACGTTTTTCAAGAAATTATATGATTTATAACGTAAATATAATTTTTTAATATAAAATATTAAAATTATTTAATAAATATGAGTACACAGCGAAAAACGTAAAAACAAATAGTATTTAAACTCAAGATTGTCATAGGCCTTTGTTTATTTATTAAATTTCAGTTTCTATTATTCTAAATCGTTGGAAAAAATAATAGTATGGACAAATAATATTATATTTTATAATACAGATAATTGATAATATAAAAGTTAATTTATAAAATTTTTAAACAAACATAACTTTAATTTTAACTTACAACAACTTTAACCAATTTTAACCAACTTGAGAGTCGAATAATACTTAGACAACAAATATGTTAAAAATAGTAACTTATACGTAGCTTTATTAGTTAAGTAATTCAACGACAAGTAATAAGATTAGGAAAGATAAAAGATAAAAGAAGTCAAATTTACATGAGTGTTGTTGTTAATGTAGTTTTTTTAACTTTAGGATTAGAAAAAAATATTTCTTATATCATATAAAAAATATATATACTTTTTAAAAATAAGATAATACTGTATTAAAAATCTTTTACGTCATCATTACGTTTAAAGTAACGGTTACGATGAAAGTAGTATCAAACGAAGCTTAAATTTATCTTTCAATTAATTTTTTTGTTTTTTTTTAAAAAATAAGATTAAGAAAAAAATTATATATCTAGAAAATATAAAAATAGTAAAAATTTTAATTTATTATATTTTACATTTTTTAAAGGTACAGATCTTCACGAATCCTCCGTATCGCCCATCGATTGCCGGACGCATGTGGCCTGCCATTGCGAGGACAACGACAGCTTGTTTGGAAGACACACCATTTTATTTTATTATTGTCGTTATAATTTATTAATTTCCGAGTGTGCGGTGGTGACACGAGAACATGACCAGCTCAGGCGTCCTCAGAAGTGCCACGTCGATAGGTCCAGGTTTGTTTGTTTTTCTTCTTTCGAAAAGATTAAATTAAATAAATCCCAGAAACAGATGGAAAATATCTTCTTTTTTTATGAATTACACGTAGGAGAAAGAAAGAAAGAAATAGTTTCCCAGATTAATTATTTACAAGCGTTAGGCTGTTAGCTGATAACGTAGCCTTTTCTTCTCTGGTCAGGTATATATTTTTTAAAAAGTATTATTTTAAGATAATTATATTATATTAGTAAAATTTTAAATCTAAAATATAAATTTTGAATCATATTAATGATCCGTGGTTACTTTAAATTTTAACCTTAAATTCTAAACTTTAAATAACGTGAGACGTTGCATGTCTTTGTCTACGTGGTTACTATATCCTATAATTATTTATTATATATTTTAGCTTTCTATAATATGTTTTATCAAATAAAAAGATAAAGTAATCATGAATACTAATAAATGATTTAACGGTAGTACTCTTTGCATGGATTTTAAGAGTAAAATAATATATTTACTTACGATAGAATAATTATGATATTATTTTAGAGAAAAAAATACTTCTCCTTGTATAGATTTTAAAGATATAATAACATATTTATTATTTTACATTTTTTTAATATTAATTATCTTAAATTAAAAAAAATAATATCATAAATCATATATTTTTACAAAATGTGAACTTCATTGGACCTACTTTCAACGTTGCAATAGAAGAACCCTTACTCGTCATCTACCCGTCCGATCGCATCGAAGGATCGTCGATTTCGGAACGAACGGCCGGGATTTCTTCAGCCGGTCCGTCCAAGAAGCGGCGGCTGCCATTTTCCGACGTGCTGTCCTTATAAATCCACGCCGCTCTCTCCTCCTCCGACCACCTCCTGCCGTGCTTTTTTCCTTCCACCACCGCTGCACGTAATCCAACGTCGAGGGGAAGATAAAAAACTTGATCTTTGTCGTTTCCTCGACCTCCTTCTTCTTCCACGGTCGGCCGCCAGCCGCCCCTTGTGGAAGGAATTCCCGTCGAATTTGTTGTCGTCCTTTTCTGGTTCCATTTTCGCCGTCGTTGGCCGGAAGTGATAAAGAAAGGTTCGATCTTGGCGGTCTTCCATGTTGTGGTGGAGTCGAGGAAGGGATTGAATTGTTGGGTTCTTCTGTAAGTTCAAAATTCCTTTTCCTTGTTGCTTTCCTGCTTCCCTCTTTTGGGGCTACGGTCTGTTTTCTTATTTTCTTCAGAGGCTTTGTTGCAAGATTTCAGCGTCGTGGAGGTGTGTTTGTTGAGGTGAGAAAAGGAAGATGGGTGCTGGTTTAGGAGCGGAGTTTCTGAGGCTTGGGATGGTGTCCACCTCCGACCATGCATCGGTTGCATCAATCAGCTTGTTTGCCGCATTGTTGTGTGCTTGCATCGTGATTGGCCACTTGCTGGAGGAGAATAGGTGGATGAACGAATCCATCACTGCTCTTGTCATTGTAAGATTCCCTGATGCAATCTTATTACCCTGTTCTTTGCTGTTCTTTTCTTCGCTTCTCACTTGGTAGTTGTTGAATATCCCTTGGTTGCGTGGGGCGTGCTTTGATGGTATCAGGGTCTACTCACTGGAATTATCATTCTACTGACAACCCGAGGAAAGAGTTCTCATGTTTTGGTGTTTAGCGAGGATCTTTTCTTCATATATCTACTGCCTCCAATTATCTTCAATGCTGGGTGAGTGGTCATCAGTTGCTAATGTTCTAATTCCTTTTTCTATGTTTTCATTGTGGTGTTTCGTGGATTTTATTTTACTAAAATTAATTAGCTAGTAGGACAAAATTAACAAGTGATATAAGAGTTTTAGTTTTACTTATCAATTTCAACGTGAGACTATTTTTTTCAACACACTCTTATGCTTGTAAGCTTTTTATTGGAATACTTTACAAACGTTGGTATGTGAATTGACTCTGATATTATATGAATTTTATTTTATTAAAATTAAATGATTAGTGAAAAAATATTCACAAATGATATAAAGGTCTTAATTTCATTTATCAGTTTTGATGTAAAACTTTTTAAAGTCGCAATCACTAGATTAGTAATGATTTAATTCACATGGAGGGGTGATCTTGAACATGTCAAAATAAGCTCATGCTTCTTGCATTGTTTCTCTTTGGGATTTTTTTATTATTATCCTGCGATTATGTAAAATTGTAGGCGAACTATATAATTGTAGAGTCATCTTTCTGATTTACAGCTACATAAATAACAGATCGAGGGGTAACGTTTTGGTGGATTTAGTGAGTAATGTTTGACACAGAGACAACAAATTAAATCATTGATAGCCATGCTTATACCTGTGTTGTGATCCACGTTTTGTGGTATTGAGGAACTTTTAGTGTTTTGCTCAACTGGGCATTCCTATTTCTGTTTTTAACCATATAAAGCATGTCTTACAAATTGGTTTGTCAAGATTAATTGAAAATTCTTTTTGCTGGTTGAACATCCTAGACATGCTGTAAACATGTTCTATGCTGGAATTTTGTTTATGGTAATTGAGGGTTGGTCTCAGATAAATGAAAATATAAACTTCTATTTACAAACAAAAACTTATAACTGCATCATTTAATTATTCTTTGGCATATCCCTATATTTTGCAGTACCTTGTTTGTCAGGTAAGATGTATCTGAAGTGCTAGAGAGTAGTTGCTTTTATTTCTTTCACGGCAATGCTGATTTCAATGTGTTGGCATCAGAGCTTGCTATGAATAGTCATCCCACATCATTAGGGACAGGAATCACACATAAGCAGTCATATTTTGCTGGTCATCTGAATTTCATAATCATCGATGAATCAAAAACTTAGAAAAGCCGATATAATTTGTGTGTGCTTTTACACATTTTTGATTTTGCAACATTTCAAAACCTTGTAAAGTCATTCTACATTGCTATCTTAATGTTGATTCTTTTTTCTTACAGTAAGCAATTTCACATCTGAAAAAAGGAATTACATTTTGGTTTCCAACCATATAGATTTGTTCCTTATCATAACTTGTTTATTTGATGTGATGGGATTTCTTCTCACCAGATTCCAAGTGAAAAAGAAGCAGTTCTTCCGCAACTTCATTACAATTATGTTATTTGGTGCAGTGGGCACATTGATATGTTTCTGTATCATTTCATTTGGTATGTATTTTATTCATATGCAATATTATGTCATTCAGTGCAGTATATATTATGATGCAACAACAGTCCACAATTTCTACATGCAATTCTTTATACATAGTCCACATTAACATTTTTAAGAAACTATAAATCTGAGAATTCGATAATATCATTGTAAACAACCATAAAGGTGCATACACTTGAAAGTTCTTATCTTTATCTCACACACCTTTTCAAGTCATATTTATGTTTTCCTTTGTTGCAATTTGTCTACACTCCTCGAGATAATCTCTTATTGTCCATTACATACATCGGCACCATCTGTCTTATATCATATAGGTTCTTTAGATGCCATGTATCTTAATGACAATGTAATTGGCTAGGTTGACTTGGATTATGCACACTGATGCTTAGATGTTTCTTTCAGGTGTCATTGTCATATTTGGAAAGATGGATGTGGGTCAGCTGGGCATTGGTGATTATCTTGGTACTTGCTGAACCAACCTATCCTCTCTGTGAATTTCCTGTAATTAGTGTTTAGTTTTATCTGATACAATTGTTTAAGCTTTTTAATATCATTTGTTCTATGCATTGATATTTACAGCAATTGGAGCAATCCTAGCAGCAACGGATTCTGTTTGTACTTTGCAGGTCAGAGTGTACTTCAATGTTGTCTTGCCAGGTCAACTAATAAATTAGGTGTTTTTACCATGTAATTTTTGTTGGTATAGGTGCTCAATCAGGATGAAACACCGCTGCTTTATAGCCTTGTCTTTGGAGAAGGTGTGGTCAATGATGCCACATCAATTGTCTTGTTTAATGCCATTCAGAACTTTGATCTTGTTCACATCAACCCAACTATTGCTTCTAAATTTATTGGAAGTTTCTTATATCTGTTTGTCACAAGCACCTTTCTTGGTGTGTTGGTAAAGACTTTTCCTTTTATTTCATTTCTCTCCCTTTGCAAAGTGTGTTTCTTTCGTCAATTTACTTATTCCTTGCCAAAAATGTTGGACTGTTCAAGATTGAAAAATTAATACTTGCTTTTCTCCCCATGACAGAGTGGATTGTTGAGTGCCTATGTTATCAAGAAATTATACTTTGGCAGGTCTGTTCATGCTTCCTTTGAGTTGGATGTTCTTTGTAGAATCTTTTTAGGCATTCTTGTTTTATCTGGTAGTAGGTGAACCTTAGTGTAGTGATAAGGTTGTTCCATTGTGATTTGGAAGTCATAAAATTGAATATTAGAAAAAACCTCTTCGTTCATAGAAAAAAAACTGCATTGAATTGAACCCATTCTAAACTACATATTGTTGTGATCTTCATGTAAGTAGTTTTGCTCTTTTTTAGCCAGTGGCACACTGCCATTGACTTGAAAGCCATCATTTCTATACCCACCCAAAACACCACGAAATCACCTTCTTTATTTGTCTTCCATTCAACTTGAGTAAATAACAGAAGTTGTATTTCAGCACGTTCATTTGTTTGTCAACGAGTTTGCAAAATATTTGATTAAAACATGGGTAATGCATGATAACTTTCCCCTTTCCTTTAAACCCAGGCATTCAACTGATCGTGAAGTTGCGTTAATGATGCTCATGGCTTATCTTTCATACTTGCTGGCAGAGGTGAGATGTTTAAAATAACCCATGTAGGTGTGCTGATTCATGTTTCTCCATCACCTGTTGAATGCTTTATATCCAGGCTATGTCATTAAATGACATGGAGCTTGTGTTTTCCTTTTTTGTTGCAGTTGTTCTATTTGAGTGGAATATTAACGGTTTTCTTCTGTGGGATCGTAATGTCTCACTATACATGGCATAATGTCACAGAAAGTTCTAGAGTAACAACCAAGTATGTCAAGTTCTGAAGAAATTTATTTTATTAATTGTTTGTTTCCATTTAACAGTTTTCCTTGTGATCTCTTATTTCAGGCATGCTTTTGCAACACTATCATTTATTGCTGAAATATTCATATTTCTTTATGTTGGCATGGATGCGTTGGACATCGAGAAATGGAAATTTGTTAGGAACAGGTGTGTTTAGATCATGTACTGCTCTTTTCTCTAAGAGTATTTCTTAGTCTTTTCCTGAAGCAAATTGGTGTGAAGAATATTGTCAAGCAATAAATTGTTAACAAACTACTTTGTCGCGGAAATATCAGACCATTCAAATGATTGTAAAATTTGTTCTCAATCTGCATATTACAATTTTCATGCCAGGTTGAGTGTAAGGTGATTCTGTTATGTCTTTACAATTCCTGTGTGTGCATGCGTTTGTGTCTTCCCTCAAATGGAATAGTTTTCTAAGTTTTTCGTTTTTGTGCTTTTCAGCCCAGGAAAGTCAGTTGCTGTAAGTTCCATTCTGCTGGGTCTGGTGTTGGTTGGAAGAGCAGCATTTGTATTCCCACTGTCATTTGTATCGAACTTATCCCGGAAGTTTGCACATGAGAAAATCATCTTTAGACAGCAAGTAGGTGCCCAGTTCTGGATGAAATATCATTTTTTTTTATCCATTCATATTGGCAATTGAATTTTGATTTGCCTATAGGTTGTAATATGGTGGGCTGGTCTTATGAGGGGTGCTGTGTCAATGGCCCTTGCTTACAATCAGGTATAAAACTATGCAATCTTAGTTTAGGTAATTGTATTCATTCAAATTATCATGTTCTAATGTCTTCCAGAAAATACGATTCTTCAGATTTTGGCTTATCAAATATAAGTCAGTATGAAGTTCTCTCAGAAATGTTTACTCAGTTTTCTCTAGGTACGAGTTTCCAAGTGCTTGTTGCTGACTATTGATGATTTGTAACTGCAGTTTACCAGTTCTGGTCATACTGAACTACGCGGAAATGCAATTATGATCACAAGCACCATAACTGTTGTACTTTTCAGCACAGTGGTAAGTTAAACAAGTCATATTACCACCATTCAAGTAGGGGATATAAGTGACACTACCAGCTACTTGATGAGTTAGAGGTTTTGAACATCAATTAAAAGATTGCATATTAAAAGAAGAAAGAAGAAAAAAAATTGTTTAAAAGTTACCAAGAAAGATCATCACATGGTAGCTTTTTACACTAAAAAAGGTAAGAAATATTGCTAATAGACTACTTCCAAAGGTTTGATTTGTTTAAATAGTGAAGATAAGGTGGAGTTGTGGTTACTTGCTGCTACCTTATCCTTCTGATAGATTTTATTCTACCTTTTACAGGCTTCATGGTAAAATTGCATATATTGTATTAGAGCATGCTGTCGATTATATTTTATATGGGTCCTGTTTTGCTAACACTCTGATTCTCATTGCCCAGGTTTTTGGCTTGTTGACTAAGCCATTGATCATGTTTTTGCTTCCATGTCCCCAAGGTCTCAGGCACATGAGTAGCATGTCCTCTGATCCTGGAAGTCCAAAGTCTTTCCTTGTAAACCTTCTTGAGAATGGCCATGGCTCTGAAATCGAAGAACCTGCTCGTCGTATTCCTCGTCCGACAAGCCTCCGCATGCTTATGACGGCACCCACGCACACCGTTCACTACTACTGGCGTAAGTTCGACAACGCCGTAATGCGTCCCATGTTTGGTGGAAGAGGCTTTGTACCGTTTGTGCCCGGTTCGCCGACAGAGCGAAGTGTACAGCCATTTTAGAAGTGGAGTGGCACAGAAAGAGCTCTACATGAAGGGCAGAAGAGTTCTACAAGGTTGTTGATGGTCTGGTATTTTTGCGATAGATGTATTTTGTAGGGTGTGAGTTAAGTAAGATTGGATGTTGTTGATGTCGTCGGATTTGTTTACGGTGGATGCTGATTTTGGTTGCGAGAATATATGTTGTAGTTTTGGAATTCTACCTATGGGCAATGTATTTTTAGGACTACATGTGAAAACTCATTACTTTCAGGAATGGTTGTGGTTTGATTTTGTTTACGGATTTGTTTTGATGCGTATGGTGTCTGTCACCCATTTTTTTTTAAAATAATATAATCTTAAAATAAAATTCGTTTATATACTTTTGTAATACATTCTATAATCTAGCATATATATATTACAATTTGGATTTAATTAAATTATTATTTAATCAAAAAACCATGAATTTCATGTCAAGAACCAACACTTATTTAATTTAAGTTAAGGTTTTATTATATATTTTTAGTTAATATTATAATGATTTATTACAACATCACGGCCTGTTGCCGACATGGGGATGTAGCTCAAATGGTAGAGCGCTCGCTTTGCATGCGAGAGGCACGGGGTTCGATCCCCCGCATCTCCAATTAACCGTAGTCTTACTTTTGTAAACCATTAAAATTAATTTATTTGTAAAAATTACTAATAAATAATATAAAAATCTTAATTTTGATGTAACATTATTTCTTTAAACACAATCTTATCTTTATAAATCTAGTATTTTATAAACATTTTACATGTAATATGTATAGACTAATTTTTATATTATATAAATTTTAACCTAATTGAAATTAATTTTAATTCTTTTACACATAAAGTGCACATATTTCAATTTTAGAATACATTTCTTAACTTCAATTGTAATTAAAATTGTATTTATTCGTTAGAACAGTAATTTTTATAAATTTTTCAAATATTTCAATTTTATCGTTAATGAGTATTTTTTTATAAATATTATTAACAATATTTAAGAATCTATTTTATTAAAAATGTTTTTAAAAATAAACTAAAAATATATATATAATTCTATTTTTTTGATTTTATAATGTTAACAATATTTATTTATTATAATTTTTAAAATGTTAAATTATTTATTTATAATAAATAAATATTTATTTATTTATTAAAAATGCACTCTCTTACGAATGAGCCGCTTTTATAATTAATTAATTTATTTATTTATTTAAAAAGATGAAAAGATAGTCGTGTCCTTTATTTGCAAAGAACAACACCAATTTTCAGACATAGTAAATGAGTTACTCTTCCATTAAGTAAAAAAATACTTTAATTGAAAGAAGTATACTTACATTTTGAAACTGTTACTAAAAAATATATTTATTTACATTACTTTAAAAAAATTACTTTAATACATTTCAAAAATTAAAAATATGTATAAAAAAACGCACACATAATTTTAATACGCCTCCCCCTCCCTCCCCTCTTCCTCCGCCATCTTCAGCACCGCTCCGGCGTCCGGCGGCTCGTAACCCATCGCCTTCAGCGGCGGGAGCAGCTCGTCCCAGGCTCTGTAGATCTCCACCGCCCTGGGATGTGATCTGTCCCCGGCTCTGAATTCGTGCACCTCCCCGTCCTCCGATTCCACAGAGCTCCATCCCGGCTCCTTCCTCACGTTCCCGGCTCTCATCCGAGCCCTAACCCTTTCCACGTCCGCCCACTTCCCCGCCGCCGCGTACGCGTTGGAAAGGAGAACGTGGTTCCCGTCGTGCCCTGGTTCTAGCTCCGTCAGCTTGGCTGCCGCCTCCTCCGCCAGGTCGACATTCCCATGTGATCTGCACGCACTGAGCAACGCGCTCCAGGCCACCGCGTCTGGTGCAAATGGCATGTTCTCCGCAAACTCGAAGGCTTCTTTCAACCGGCCGGCGCGGCCGAGCAAATCAACCACGCAGCCGTAGTGCTCCATCCTCGGGGCCACGCCGTACCGGGTGGGCATTTCGTCGAAAAGCTTCAAGCCTTCGTCCACCAGGCCACCGTGGCTACACGCATTGAGCAACGCGACGAAGGTTATCTCGTTTGGAGCTGTACCATCCTTCTCCATGAGGGAGAAGAGCTCAAGCGCCTCCCTACCTTGACCGTGCACTGCTACTCCTTGGATCATTGCGTTCCAGGAAGCCTGATCTCTTTCGTCGAGATTCGAGAACAAGCGTCGAGCTCGGCTCAGATCACCACACTTGGCGTACATGTCCACCAGAGCAGTCACCACAAAAGTGTCCATCTTTAACTTGTTCTTCCTGATGTAAGCGTGAATCCACTCGCCCAGACACAGAGCACCCATCTGGGAGCAACAATCTACCAAGCTAGCCATGGTGATGCTGTCGGGCTTCACACCTTCCTCCTGCCTTTGCATCAGCCGGAACAGATCGATCGCTTCGGATGGCCTCTGACTCCGAGAATACCCTCCTATCATCGCATTCCACGCCACCAGGTCCTTCTCGGGCATTCCGTCGAACAATCTCCGAGCTTCTTCCAGTCTCCCCACTCTAGCATAGAGACCCAAGAGCGCTGTGGTGACTGAAACAGAATTCACCGTCCCAGCGTGACGAGCAATCTGCTCGACGACATCCTCATCCGGCTCTTCTGCCAGCCTACAAGCCGCCGAGGCTACACTCGATATGGTGCTACCGTCCGGTTCAACGCCCTCCATCAACATCATCGAGAAGACGGACAACGCCCCCTCGCTCTGTCCGTTCTGCGAATACCCCGCGATCAACGCGTTCCAAGAAACCAAATTTCTCTCAGGCATCTGATCGAACAGCTTCCGGGCGATATTCATTTCCCCAACCCTCGCAAACGCACTCAACATCGTGTTCCATGAAACAACGTCTTTCTCCCGCATACCGTCGAACAGATTCATCGCGCCTTCCATGTCGCCGGCAGCGAGCAGTCCAGACAGCATTATATTCCAAGTGGCAGCGTCGGCATCCTTTACGTCCTTCAACACCCTCACGCCCATCTCCTTCAACCCACACTTGAGATACATGTCCCCGAGCGAATTCATGACGAACCCGTCACCATAAAGCTCCATCCTTTTAGCGATCACGCCGTGGAGCTGGGCGCCGACCCAAGAATCCCTCAGCGCACCACACGCCCCGAGGACGTAAGGGTAGGTGAAGCGGTCGGGGAGCAGAAAGAGCGGGGAGAGGAGAACCTGGTCGAGGAAGAAGAGGAGGCACTGGTGGGGGAGGGATTTGAGGGCGTAGGCCTTGAGCATTGCGTTGCATAGGACGAGGTCGGGACTGTGGAGGGAGTAGAAGATGCGGGAGGCGTAGGAGACGGCGCCGGTGGTGGAGCAGACGGATACAAGCTTGGCAGCCAGGATGTTGTCGCGGTGGAGGTCAAGGCGAAAGAGGCGGGCGTGGACTTGCTTGAGGTGGGGGAGTGGGAGGTTCGGGTTCTCCCGGAGGAGGCGGGAGATGGCGATTTGATCCTCCGATCTGTGGCGGCGGTGGGAGGTGATTCCGGTGATGGCCGGCGTTTCCATGCTCGCCGTGGGAGAGGTCCCTGTGGTACCGAGGGAACGTGCGTAAAGTTTATGGTTAAAAAAATCACTTCAAAAGAAACGACAATTAGGGCAATAGAAGTTAGAAATAGTTAAAATTAGAGTTAAGTTCTGTTCACGAAATCTACTTTGGTATTTTAGAGTAAGTATTGGAGTGGATAAAATTTTTTTTTATGTACTTCAGATGACAAACGTGTTTTACTCCGTACATGCTATTTAAAGTCTTTCTGTAACTCACGTTACTCATGTTTGCCTCTTTTTTTCTTTTTCTTCTACTCGTGACGATCTCAATGGTTAAACATGATGCTGGAAGAATGTGTTGGTAAGGAGTGGGGTGCTGGTAAGGAAGAAAATAAAAAAAAAGGAAAAGGAGGGAAAAAGGAAATAAGAAAGTAAAAAGAAAAAAGAAGAAGAAAGGAAGAGGAAAAAAAAAATAAAGAAAAGGGAAAAATATTTTAAAGAAATTATATTTGAAAATTACAAATAAAAATGTTTGGTTATTTTAATTAAATTATAAAAGAATATTGTTTAAAATATATAAATATTGATGTAACAGGAGAATGATGATAAAATAATGAAAAGAGTAAATTGAAGAATGTGAAGGTAGTGACGAAAATTAGAAGTACTCTCTAAAACTGAGAGTGACATTCATAAATGAAGTTTTTGTTAATAGAATTGAAATTGCATTGTAATTTTATTGATAAAAATTTATATAGTAATAATGATGTTAAAAATAATTTTAGAAGTTAAGAAAAGTTGTTCTTAGTAGAAGAAATCGAGGGATTAATATCTTGAAGTAGAATTGTACGATCATAAATAAATAGAAATTATTAAAAGATTTATACAATTAATAAGACGTAAAATTTCAACACCTAATCGATCACTTTGAACATGGGGTTTAAAGGAGGGTTTGCATACATTAGAAATTTTGAAATTTTTTAGGTATTTCTGTAATTTAGACAATTTGAAAAAAATTAATTTTTCAATATTATAAATATAATTTTTTTAGTCATTTCTTACCTGTTGGATTAGAAAAATTCTTACAGACAAAATTTTTATTACAGTGTAATTTTTTGACCTCATGTTTCTTGCTTAATCTCCTTCGATTATTGTTAAACTCGTAATTACAAAGAAAATGTGAAATTATATTTAAAATATTAAAATATAAAATATTTATAATTTTTTAAAATTAATTTTTCAAACTTTTCACAAAACACAAACAGTCTTAAAAATTTTCTCTGATATTTCTTTTCATTTCCTTAAATTTCCGTTATTTAAATTTTTAACGTGTACAAACAGAATATTTGTAATAGAAGAGACATATTCTAATTTACAGAAATTTTCAATTATATAAAGTCGTATCTTTAATCGTACACATTTTTCTTCCATCGTTGCTTTGTTCCTTTTTTAAAAAATGATGTCACTCGAATCTTTTTTTAAAAAAACAGTTATGACTTGGGTCCCGGTTAGGTTTCAGCCCACCAATCTCCATGACAATTGGGCCCTTCGATACGAACAAAGCAACAGCTCGAAAATACATTTATACCCTTCTCTCTACTCACCACCTGTCAGTCGCCTATTGGTCCAGGTAGGGGATATACGGGGGATTTTGTATCTTTTACTTTAAAATTTCAAAAAAAATATAGCTTATTAATTTTTCTTTAATTTAAAATTAAAATATCAAAATTATTAAAAAACGAAAAGAAAAAATTAAAAAAAAAAATTTTGAACACTTATCTTGTTTATTAAAGATAAACAAAGTCTTCCAGTTTTTTTGTTCAGGTGTTAATTGAGACCATTAAAAAAAATTTGTTGACTTATTTTCCTGTATTTTCATTTCGTTTTCCTTTTTTTTTCTTCTAAATTTCATGTTGTGCACCACTGTATAAGTACAGTTCCCACGCGAGAGTTGACAATTCATACAAACCCCTGGCGTTCTTGCTCTGCCCTCTTCCTCTCGCATACCCTGCCCAGACCGAAGAGATTCGATCGATGGCGTCTTCCGTGGCTGCCTTCTCCATCTCGGCCGCGTCTTGCCCTGGGTCGTTGCAGCGGGGGAAGGTATCGGCCGCCTCCCGTGTAGATCTGGAGCCTCTCTCTCTCTCTCGTGCGCTCTGTGTGTTTTTTTTTTTTGCAAAAAAATTCATGATTTCTGGTCCGTATGCAAGAAGCAAGGTGATCTATTTTGCTTTCGATAGTTTTTATGCAACGGCTTGTTGTAGGGTTTGTTCATATTTTCTGGTCCTTTTGTTGTAGGGTTTTCACTACTTTAGGGTTTTTGTTGGGTTTTAACTTCAGCAAGAGTTCTGCCTTAAAAGGTTCCGAGATGCAGGAGTGGATGTGCTGAAAAATTTATTTTAGAAATAAATATATGAATAATTCGTTCTAGCTTCCGATTCTGTAAGACATTTTTCAGTCCTCAGATTCCGTTCTGCACTTCGTGGTGGTCACCGCTGAATTGTTTTTGTTTGTGCTTAAATAAAAAACCTACCGACCGTTTTATTTTCCATTCACGGGATTCTGTTATTTTGCAAGTTTGAGTGCTTTTCTATTTCTTTGGTTATCACCTGGAAAGACTGAAAGAGTAAAAGGAGTAAAGGTTGGAACTACACACTGCATCACTTCATTTACTTATTCGATGGCTTGGATATTAATAGTTTGAAGTGTGCTTTAGTTAAATCCAATAATAAAAACATGTATCAGTGCGGCAAGAAATATTTTTACCACGAGCTATAGTTAAAAATAGCGAAACGAGAAGATTTTATCAGAGGTTGTTGGAAATAACGTGCTAATGGGTGATAGAGCCTTTCAGTAAAGGCGATTATACCATAATCTTGTTTGTGATTTATTTAAATCGAATTATAACAGACATGTATTACTGTGGCAAGAAATATGGTTAATAATAGCGAAATGTGCTATTTTCTCGTTTGTGTGCAATTGCCACTTCAAAGTTTCTTGTTTCCTGAAGATTAAAACAACAACAACAACAATCAATGCTGATTAGCCATCTTTCCTGAATGCTTCCTTCTAGAAATTATTGTGTGGGTGTATTTGCCAAATGTGAAGTTCCCAATTTTAAAACAGTTACTTGAAAAACAACTCCGGCCTCTTTTGCTTCAAGTGTGCATGCTTGTAATGAATTTGAGAAGTTTCTCTGTGATTGTTACAGGCTGTTTCTGGATTTCACAGACGGACATCGGTTTCTTACCCTAGTTGTAGGAGATCTAATAGCTCTCGCTTGCGGATTCTCTGTGCGGTATGCATTTTATTTTATATTGAAATTTGTTACTGTCGAGCCATATGCAACTGTCCATATATATAGCCTGCCATTCAAGTCAACGTGTACTCTTTCGGGCTATCTTATTCTATTAATGATTGTTGACTATTAGTTTTCCAATTGTATTGTGAAGTTTATAGACTTATCTTCTTGAAGAATAACTACGTTTTGGATTGTTGGTGTAATTTTACTTATTTGGTTTGTATTTGTCTTGCTTTAGTCACCATTTCTTACTATATATATTCCACTCCATTTCTCATTTTTCATGTTTTGTGATACTTGTAAATCATACTTAGGTAGTGTTTGTTTGCAATTTTTTTGTCTGAAGCTGGAGTTGAAGTTGTACTGTAGTAAATTTTTGTTAGAGTTGGATTTTTGTTGGAGTTAATTTTGTTTTTTTTTACAGTAATAGCTTTTTGTTGAAGTTAGTATTTTTTAGAGTTGAATTACGTTTATTTAAATTAGTGGTGATATAACTCTAACGTAACAAACTCACACTTAATTGAAATTTGTTTGTGCAATTTATTTTTAAGATGTGTTGTATATAAAAAATTAAATTATATAATTACATCAGATAATAATTATGATTTTTTGAAATTATTTATATTTGTACAGTGTTCATTGATAAATAAATATGTAATATTAAGATCATAAGAATCGTATATTATAAAATAAAATTTATTGCTGTTACAATTGAAAACTTTACCAGAAAATATAAATAAAACCTGTATGCTTTGTTAAAAAAAAGTATTGTCACAACTACAAACTTCAAAAGTGTAATATTACAGATAGATAAGTTTATAAAATCATACAATGTGTAGTTAAATATAACTTTCAAACAAACATAAGAACAACTATCTTGTACATATAATTTTCAAGCAAACGTAACTCAAAAAATCAAAAAACATTATGAAAAAATAAAAAAAGATTTTTTTTTTATTTTTCGTTTTTATCCTCTCATCATTATCTTTTGTTTCTATTTTTTTATTTTATCCATTTATATTTTATTATTTTCTTTCTTATTTTAGGTTTTAATATTTTTTTCCTTTCTACACCCCTTTCTTCTCTGGCAATGATGGTTGGTGAACAACGGGTGGACTTGCGAACGAAAGAAGACGAAGGGCTTCATCTGTCCAACCAAGCCAACTGCGTTCACATGTGCTAGCTGGCATAGACCCTCACACATTGAATCAGCCTGTTGCCTGCTCGTCTCATCCACCTCGGGTTGACTGTAGAAACCCACATTGTTGAGGGGGTGAGTGGCGAGTGGTGAGGGGGTGGGGGGCAAGGGAGTGGCAAGAGGGCGAGGGTGCGAGAGGACAAGAGGGCGAGTGGCGAGAGGGAGAGGGGACAAGTGGCGTTGGGCGAAGGGGTGAAATGGTGAACATTCTGCCACCTTGGGGGTGGGGGTGGTAGGCGAGGGGGCAAGAGTGTGAGGGGGCGAGCGACGAGAGGGCAAGAGTGTGAGGGGGCGAGCGACGAGAGGGCAAGAGTGTGAGGGGGCGAGCGACGAGAGGGCAAGGGGGCGGTGGCGATTGCGAAGGGGTGGAGATCGCGGTGGGGCGAGCGACATCTGGCAAGGAGGAGATCTGCAAGATCCGTGGTTGACGAAGATTTGCAAGATCGGTGAGGGGTGCAAAGGTTGGCAAGAGAATGGCAAAGATTGGTGATGGAGGAAGAGATTTGTGAGAACGATGAAGGTTGACAAAGATCTGTGAGGGGTGCGAAGGAGGAGAGGGTTTTGGTGAGGTTGCAGGCACGGGGGAGAACAATATTTTTTTGTTGGAAGTTTTTTTTTGATGTTGAAATGAAAAAGAGTTGGTAAAAATCAGATTTTTGAAATGAATGTGAATGAATAGTAATTGAAGTTGAGAGGAAAGGTAAATACTATACATAATTACATTGTTTGGTAAATTAATATTTCAGCTTTAACTATGAATAGTAACAACATTTAATGTGATGTGGTTGAAGTTATATGAATAGTAGTTAAAGTTGAATTTCAGTTATTATTACTATGTGGAGTTTAGTTATTTGCTAAAAATAACTCTAGCTTTAGCTGTGCATGGTAAAGACAGTTGGAGTTAGAGAAAACAAACGTTGCCTTAGAGTATCTTGAGAGTTTTTCAAGTTGTCTTAATATAGAGCTTTTTGCAATTGCGAGCCCTTTAGCTGTTGAACCAATTTAATATTCTCCATCATTCCAAGTCATGATTTGCGTTACTTGATGCTACCTTATTCTGCAATCGATTGTTAACTCTCAATTTTAAGAGGATAGCCGATTCTTTGAGATATTGTGGCCAATTATTAATAGTGACGTATGTTTACAAGTTAATGCAGTTTTTCACTTGGTTCCAAGTTTTACCTTTTATTTTGAACGAAGGATTCTGGATGTGGATTAATTTGAAATTACAAGACTGGTAATTTATTCTTTTCTTGTATGTTGAACACCTTTAGGATGAGGCAGTCATCCTTGCCATTCCTTGTTGTTCTTGGAATGTTTTTCAATAGTATGATTTATTTACCATTTTCTTCTGATGGGGACGTAAGGCAACAGGGCTAGTCGTTTATTCCTAAATGTTTTTCTTATATTTTCTAGTGGTATGCTGCTGATCATTATCTTTAAAATGCTATTTTGATGTCTGAAGTCTGATTGTTTGTAGAAGACGTATTGAACTGCATTGACAATATTGTATTGATTCTAGTTCAATGTAATTTACATAAAACACAAAGAAAATATTGTTGTTTATAAATATTTATGAAAAATTTATCGATTAAGTGTTTTGGGGCTTGTGTCTTGCATGGTTATTAAGGTGGGTACTAGGTACTTTGGGGGAAGGTGATGGTTATTTTCTTGGCCAAGTGTTTTTATGTTAAGGTATTTTCTTGCTTTGTTGTTTAAATATTTTGCTTTACTTTTGCATCTCTACAATCTTAATTGCTGTTTTCGTAACTTTTTTGAACAATAGTAATGTTTCTACATGGGTTTATAAAGTAGGCATGCATGATATTATCCAGTAATGCTTTATTTTTCCTACATAAAGTCGTAAATACAATTAAATGTTTAAAAAAATTATTAATTGGCCTAGTAACCCTGCTTTATTGTGTTAGCTGCTTTACTATCCTGTACTTTGGTCTGTCGGGTCATATGGTTGAAACAATTGACTAACAGAATTGTATTCATGAAAACAGGCCAAACCTGAAACCGTGGACAAGGTTTGTGCAATCGTAAAGAAGCAGTTGGCTCTTGGTGATGACCAAGCTCTCAGTGGGGAGTCAAAGTTTAGTGCTCTTGGTGCTGATTCTCTAGACACGGTAGTCATCATAAATGCTTTGCGTTCCTCATTATATTTATGATTTAGACATATTGGCTTTGTTCTTTTTTATTTGTTATTGGTTAGGATATTTTCTGTCATTTACGTTGTTAGGGATATGACTAACCGACCTTATGGTTCTAGGGAAGATGAATTGCACCCAACGTCCTTAGTTGCCATATAGATGATGCTATCGTGTTTGTTTGTGCTGTTTATCTCTCGTGTAGGTTGAGATTGTGATGGGCCTCGAGGAGGTGTTCGGCATCAGCGTGGAGGAGGAGAGTGCTCAGAACATCTCAACAGTTCAAGATGCTGCTGACTTGATAGAGAAGCTTTGCTCGCAGCAGGAATGACAACAATTCATATGAGGATGGACGATTGAGGAATTCCCATGTCACTCAAAATAAGTAAGCTTATGATGAAGCGTGCCATTGTAGTGTATCTGGGGTCCAATCCTTTTTGTAGTCTACTCTTCTTTACGAATGTTCGTATTGTGACCTAATCGCAGAGGCTGTTTGCTTATCATTTTTTTTGCCATCTTTATGGTTCTTGTGCTTTTATCTTGTCTTTTAGGTTGTAGTTTTAGTTTTAATTTTAACTTTAATTTAGATTTCATGGAATTGTTGTTTGTTAGTATTAGATTTGTGTTTGTCGGTACAATATTATTTGTCAATATTATACATTACTTTTAATGGTTAACAGTAAGGAGAGTTAAAATTTGTTAAACAAACGACACTTGAATCTTGATCTTGTTCTTTTTCATTTACATTCTGGTAGAACAGGCCTGAAATTGCATGACTCTGGTTGCTGGTTGGAATGTACATGGATTGATGTTCACTATTTAGGTGTATTTATTTATGAGGTAGAATTAGATGAGATGATGTTCACATTTTTTTAAATTACATGATTTATAATGTAAGTATTTTGATATATATTTTTAGTTTAAAATGTTAAAATTATTTGATAAATGTTATTATAGAATATTGTAGTGTATAATATAAAATAAAGGTATATAGTAATTACTTTATAAACAAACGAGAAGAATGTATACGAGATTGAAATATGATCAGTTTCGTGTTTATGCGTGTGTACACCATGTATAACTACCAACTGGTTTTTTTTATTTTGTGAGACAAGTGTGGATACCATATAAATCTAATGTATTTTATATTAACATTTGGTATACATCCATCCTGCGTAAGTGGAAAATATATACAATATACTCGTTAGGTTTCTTGTCCATTGGTATGGTCGGGTAACGTGCGAATCATTCGATCCTGTACGCTGAAGTCGTGCAATGCATGGAACATAAAAAGCATATGCACGTTGCACATGCAGGACTTTGGACAATTCGTGAAGGTAAACGTATAAATAATTCCATTGTTTTTTTTTAAAAAAACAAATTTTTCGAAGACGTTGTCGCAACGTGGACCACCACGTAAAGAGCAACGTTAGTGGACAAAAATTTCACATTTTTCTGCTTACACGTGGTGCCCACCATCTGATATCGTGGAAAAAAATTTGATGACCAATTAAAGTTCTGTTTTACGCGTGAAAATAATTAAAAAAAGAGAATTTAAGGCAACGTTTAGTAATCTGGTTTTAGTTTTAGTTTTAGTTTTAATTTTAATAATTGTGAAAAGATAAAATTAAGTGTAATTTCGTAAATAATATTGAATTATAAAGTAAATTGTGAAATTAAAGTTTGCGTATAAAAATTTGTGATAATAATGTATGAGAATTTGTGTATAAAGTGAGAGTCGAGGTTGAGTTACCAAATGGTGTTTAAAAAATTAACATAAAAAAGTAATGATAAGAATTGGCAAAAAATTATAAAAATAAAGAATGTTTGTGTACGTACAAAAATTAAAATTTTTAAATATTTGCTTATGTACGAGAATTTAGAGACTATTTTAGTTTGTAAGAATGAAACGAGAGATTAAGATAATAATTGAGAGGAGCTTGAGATTGGTCTAGATTGAGATTTGTGGAATGGTAGAGAGGAGTTGTGTTTGTTAAATGATTTTTGTGCAAATTTCTTGTTTATTCATGGAAGATCTGAAGATGAGAGTCGAGAAATTATAGTTGATAACATGATGTTGGGAAATCAATTTTACATCAATTCCTATCAATACAAATGCTTCCCAAAATTTGGTTAATAGAAAAGTCATTTCTCATTATATTCTTTTCCATCATTTTCATATACACAAATACCCACTAAAGTTGAAACATACATCATCAATTTTTTTTTTAAAAAAAAAATTGAAGTATTTTTTTTAATGGAAAACCTAGATATTGGTCATATTTATCTGTAAATTTAAGAGAATTTGAAATTTTTGGAGTCATTAATCTTAGTTTTTTTTCTAACACCTTAAAAGTAAATTTAGTTTGATCTTTATTAATTTCAAAACGACAAGAAACAATTTTGAATTAAATTAATTAAAATTATTTATTTCTTTGATGGTAGTTTAATCACCTTAATAAATCAATTGTAGATCTCTTCGCTCAGGACAATTTGAAAGCTATATCCTTATTTAAATTATTTTTCTTCTTCACACTTTGGAAATCCTTTTGATTTCGTTTTAAGAACTAATTTCTTTCACAAAATTGTATTTTCGTTTGAGAATTAGATTTGTAGATATTTTTACTGTACAAAAAATACATTTGTTTAAGAGGTAAAATTAGGTAACGTAAGATTTGCGTTTTTAAGAAATTACATGATTTTTGATATAAATGTCTTTGTATGATTTTTAGTGTAAAATATTAAAATTATTTAATAAATGTTACTTTGTATCGTTGTGGTATATAATGAAAAATAGAAGTGTATAGTGAAAAATACTTAGATAGGCATGGTCCAAATATATATTTTAGTAAACATTGTAATGTGAGTAGATTTTTTTACTATAATTATTAGAAGAAAAAATAAAAAGAAATTTTTTTATCTTAGGAATTATGTTATTCTGAAATTCTAAAAAACGTGAACTTATGACTCAATTAACATGCAAATTTTGTTCAAAATAAAACTTTAGTAAGTATATTTAACCTTAAAGAATATTTGGTAATTAATAAACTAAATTATGAATAACATAAGTGTATATTTTGTAACTGAACGTGTCATCTTCTAATTTAGAATGAGTTAAATTTTACGATTTATAATAAAAAATTAATGATATAGTAAAAAAATGTAAAAATTATTTAATAAATATATTATAGAATATTATAATATACAGTAAAAAAAAGTGATAAACGTAAAAACAAATACAGCGAACATGATTAAAATTTTCCCACTCCATTAGTATTAGTTCAAATTTTAAAAAATATTGTCTTCGTCGAGGAAAAATTATACTCCACGAAAAATAATAACCGAAGCCTTAACCAATAAATAATTTAATTAATTAAAAAATAATAATATTCTTAATTCTCAACGATATTTTCTTGCATCTTTCGAAACAAAACCAAAAAAAATATTTTCTTGCAAAAAAAAGTTCAACATTATTAACGTTAAATCCCGAGTGATTTCGTTAAAATTTATGATTTTAAATTTAAAACTAATAATTTCTAAGAAATAAAAAAACAGCCAATGACTTCATTTAGTAATAAGTCCATTATTGTGAAATCAACTCTAATAACTATAAAAAATTAAAATTAAGAATAATAAAATAAATAAATTTAATTTACATAATAAATTATAAAATTAAAAATTATTTATTAATAACAAGTAAGTGGAAATTTATAAAAATGTAAATCTACGGTAACGATATTATCAAACAAAAGTTACAAAATCGACAATGTCTGTCGTCACCGGCGGTTCACTTTATCCGGGTCCAACGGACACTGCACTCCACCTAACACACATTTGTCCTCTACCTCCCATGCCATGCTGTGATCTGTCAAATACCCACCAGTCCCCGAACGCCACGTCACTACCCCCCTCGCCACCCTGTGATCTGTCCAATTCCCACCAGTTCCAGAACGACACGTGTCATACGGTGGTGTATATCTCTCCCAGCCTTAGCGTCGTAATTATCATGACTCTCGTCTTCCTACTCCTCCTCCACCACCGCCGCCGCCGCTTTTACGCCTCCGTCTTCTCTCCACGGTAGCCGGAATACATGGGTAGCACCTCCATCATCACCACATTCTTCCTCCTCCTCTTGCTCTACTCCCAAACACCGACGATTCCTGCCTTAGACATCCCCACGCTTCCTTCCTCTCCCACGGAGCTGCCACCTCCCTACGCCATCTCCGCCGTGCCGGCCTACCTGCCCGACACGCCGAAATTCCCAGCGGAGCCGCCGGTGCTCACGCCCGACATCATGCCCGTGTTCCCTTCCCCCAAGACGGGCGCCGACTCCGGACCAGCCGGAGGGCGGCTGCCCACCATAACGTCAAGCCCCAGCCCCCCCAACCCGGACCTCATCCTGCCCGACTCTGCCTCCACCGGGCCCTCTTCCGCCGCCATTCCCGGCGGTGCTCCTTCGTTGGGGTTCTTGGTTGGCAGAGCCTTGTCCCTGGGGTTGATGATCATGGGGTGCTGCATGTGTGGAATTGCTTTGAGCTGAAGAAATCTCTTTTCTTTCCCCTAATTTTTTCATTTTAATCTGGTTCCTCTGTTTCCACTCCTTGTTCATTTATCAAATGCATGTATGTGGTTCAATATGCTGAGAAAAATTTCATCATATGTTAGGATCCGTTTGATTTTAGCTTTTTTTCAGCTTTCATGATATTTTCAACGTTATTATTATTACAAAAACTTTTAAACATAAATTTTATTACTTAAATTACTATACAATTATAACTTTTAAGGTTGAAAAAAACTATCACTAAACACACCATAGTCTAATTCATGCTCCTTTGCATTTTACTTCCTTTCTTTGCTTCCTCGCACTTGTGTTAATTCCACCGTACCACTTGAAGCTTAATTTTCACAAGTATTTTTATCTGAATTTCTATTATTTTAAAGACCGAATTACATTTCCAGAGCCACCACCTTTGAAGCTGTGACTTCACTGATACAAATTAAAGCTGGAAACATTTGAAAGGAAATGTGCTTTCTTGTCTGACTTCAATATTACCGTACCTTTACTGATGTGGGTTTATCATGGTGATGGGAATCTTGATGCAAATCACCAAGTAAAGCCAAGTGCTTGCATGCACGTGGTTTGGAATGCTAATGCTCCACCAACCTTGTTATGTTAGAGGGTTTCAGAATTTGGAGAGCAAGGTGCAGGGCATGTAAAGTTGATTTAATTTCTGCAGCTCCTATATATCATTTGTTTTTTTTGTTCTTCTTCTTCTCCCTGGCATTGACATTGTTTTTGTCTGAAACCACATACATCTGTGTTTTTCTTCCTTATGGACCTTTTTTTATTTCAGGAGCCCTGTTAATTCCACTTAATTTCTCATTAAAATGAATGCCATTCCTGCTGGACCAAAGCAATCATGGACTGTGAGGAGTTCAATTATTCCTTTAAACAAGACCTTGGTGGGTCACAACTCACAAGCACATGCTGAGGTATACTATTCTTCTCAATGGCTGGCTCTTCAAGCCAGCTCAAACAGTTCCTCCTCCCTTTTCTTATCTTTTTTCCCCCGTTCTCCTCCAAACATGTTGTACAGTCCTTGACGTGATCCTCTTTCCACGGTGTCAGTGTCACATGCCCAAGTTTGAATCAATCAAATCCACCTTGGTCCTATTAGAATAGAATTTAAATTTGTAGAAACCTAAAATTAAGGGTAATTTTGTAAATAATATTTGATTTAATATTTAAATTATAAGATGAAAGTTTATATATAAGAATTTGTATTATAATAATGATACATGAGAATTTGTGTAAAATTGAAGTTAGGTTAAAACTAACTAGACAAACAAGATCATAATCTTACATTGAAAAAGTGTAGTGAATTTGAATTTTAAAACACTTGTGAATTCCTTTTTACCTGTTAATTGATTTTAATAATATGAATTTCATTTTGTTATTATAACTAGTTCAAGTATGTTATATGTAAGATATCTATAGGTGTGTATGTATGTATATGTATATGTATATATATATATTAAATAACGTAGACTCAAATATAATTTTCACCGTAAGTATAAATATTTTTACTATTTTTCATCAATTAAGTTGAAAAAATTCATTAATTGGTGAAAATTTTATCACGATACATTTTTCTAATCTCATACGTTTTACTCAACTTCTGAACATCTTTGGAATTGTGGTTACGTGGAAAATATAAAATTATTTTTAAAATGTTAAAATATATAATATTTATTTTTTTAAATTAATTTTTTAAAATTAATTTTTTAAAATTTCTACGACATTTATAAATAGTACTTTTTTTTTTCATTTCCAAATTTTTTATTTCCTTTTTTTTCTTAAATTTTTATTTATCGGATTTCTAAGTTACGAACCTAAAATTCGAAAATGAATAAAATAAATAAAAAACTGCAACCAAACATGCCTTTGTTAATGTTAATGCTATTTGTACTTCAACAAACGTTGTTTTTTTTGTTACTAGACGAATATGTTGGTGATAATTAATTCGTTGAGAAAAAAAACTGATTTATTGGAAAATCAAGTAGATTAAATTTGAACGAGAATTAAATTTGAATTCAATAAAATGAGTTATAGTATGTTTGTGACTTTCAAATCTGACGAAAAGAAAAACAAAAAAACTTCGAGAATGAAAAATATCGAAATGGAATGAAAAATTAAAAAGGAAAAATGTTTACCTATATTAAAAATTTAAAAGAAAAGTAAAAACTAAAAAAAAAAACAAAATTTAATTGTAATGACTTCAAACTTTATACTTTTTTTCATTTTTTCATTTTTTATCTTCTCCTTTCTTCTTTCTTTTCTTTATTTTTCTTGATCACCTTCTACCCCTTTAAATTTCCTTTTTTTCCCCCTTCTTTTTCCTTAGAATTCTGATGTGTAACAGGTTTCCTTGGAAGCTATGTAGCTGTGAAAAAAAATTAGTTGTAATGTTTATTCGGTAGAGGAGTAATTTTTACGAAATTTTATTTTTATTATTAATAATATTTTAAAAGTAAAATTGTGTATATCGAAAATTTTAAAAATAAAAAAATTAAGAAATAAATTTTTTTTAAGACTATTTGTCGGCGACTGGTGGTGGCCGGGTGGCGGACCTGGTGATGGCCGGTGGGCTGGCGGGTGGGTTGGGTGGCCGGTGGCGGGGGCTGATGGCTGGACGGCTCGTCAGGATGTTCATGGGAAGGGAGGAGGAGGGAGCCAGGAGGCAGTCGAGGAGGGGGGCCGATTAGCCAGCCGAGCTGCCAATGAGGGGGTTAGGGCTTGTCGGGTCTGTCGAGAAGGGACCAAGGGAGGAGGAGGGAGGCGATCCCATCGATCCGCGGTCGAGGAAGATGGGCTACCTGGTCGAGCCGAGCTGCAGGGCCGCGGCAGCTCCTCCAAGGTTCGAAGCTTCCAACGGACGATCGGGAAGAACGGTCGACGGCGATCAGTCTATAAAATGGGTCGATCGCCATCATTTGCCCTCACCCAAACTCAGCAACTCATAGAGTTACGAACATAAAGTAGACTGAGAGATGTATGTTAAATTAATTTATTTAACTAATTTTTTTATTAATTTTAGTGAAAATAAATTTTATCATGAATATGTTACTAATTTATTTTATCTACGATATAAGTATGTATCTAGGAATATAGCTAGAAAATATGTTAATTGATGTATTTAACAAACTTAGACTTGAACTTATAATATTATAGGCACAATTACAACTTATATTGCATGCACATTAGATATATGAAAGAGTAAAAATAAAAATAGTTATATTGCTATATCTATTCATTTTATTGATAATAATTAGATTTTACAAAAAAGATTAATAAGATTTAAATAAATTGCATATCTATTTTTCTAATGTTATGAATTTGTTTGATTTATATGATGTAAAAAATAAAGTTGGTAATATTACTTTCGATAATATTGCCAAGAATACTGACACAAATCCTATGTTTAAAAGTAGATTGAATTCACTAATAATTTTTAAATTATTTCATTAAAAATACAAATACCATATAATTAATCTTATTATACAAGTAGTTATTTCAGATCTTTAAATTTATGTTGATAACATAAGAGATGCAATACATTGTATTATAAGTGCAGGTAAAATTATACATGACTTTAATCTTATATGTGAGTCATTTGGTTTGCCACATAAAACATTTACTATTGATGTTCCTTAAAAATGAAATTTTTTATATTTAATATTAGAAAATTATTTACATTACGAAGAAACTATTAAATTTTATTATAATCATTTTTTAGATTATTATACTAAATAATTAATTGAATAAGATTTTGAAATTGTTAAATATTTTGTTGATTTTTTAAAACCATTTTATGACAGTTAAATTATTTGGTATTTATTATTCAACTTCTATTTATACTTTACATCATTTATATGAATTGTTTTAGTTTTTTTATAAATATGGTTGTTATGCATTTTTTAAACCAGATAAAATGAAAGAAATTTTTTTTAAAGATTGGTGTGAAATTCCATTATTGTATATATTGAATGCTTGTTTAGATCCTAGAGCTAAAGTAAAATTAGTTAATAAATTAATTAAAGGAATGTAAAAATGGTTAGGTGTAAATATTGGAATAAATATACAAATAATAGAGAAAAGTTTAAATAAAATGTTTGATAAATATGCAATAAAATATAACATTGGAACAACATAAATTTCTTTATCTATGTTATCATCATCATCACATATGAGAATATCATCATGTACATTATTATCAACTTGAGATGAAGAAGTTATAGATATTTCATCTATATTATCAAGTTATATTTTTTCTCATTTTTAGGAGTGAAATAAATTCTTTTAATTTTACCAATCATCAATATCTATAGAATGAATATCTATATATGAATTCTTTTGATGTGATAAATTGATGAAAAAAATAAACCTTAAATTTCTCAATCTTATCATATATGACATTGGTATATTCGGACGTGAATTACAATTTTATTTTGTTTTTAATTTTTTTATGCTTTCGAAAATTATTTTATGTTGTGATTTATAAGTTATAACTCAAATTTTTCATTGGTATATTCGGACGTGCAACGGGGCATGAATCCCGACCGTTGGAAAGCAAACGAACGGTTTAAAAGGGAGCTCGAAATCGCCACCACCAACACCTCCTCTGATGTTTCATTTCCCTCCGGCGCGAAAGCCAGCCAATTCGTCGTCGTCGCTCCTTCGCTACATTTTCTTCTCCTCCGTTTCCACACCCTCCTCCGCTCTTCCTTCACCCTTCGTCCCTGGTGCAATGGCCGCCTCTGTCCCTGTTTTCTCCCATCCGCGGCTTCGTCCCAATGCGCTTGTCACCGGTGCTCATGCTCCCGGAGCAGCTCGGCGTCGCTAGGGTTTTGCGGTATTATTTTCTTTGTCTCTCTCGTTGAGGCTTCCGTAAATTGCGTTTTCTTTGTTCGACCGGGGTTTTGTGCTCTTATTTTGTGTGGGTGAATGTGCTCGTGGAGAATCTGAAGCTGCTTTCATTGGCCTCTTCCGCTCGGGGCTTGTCAATGTAGCTAGGATGGATGATTGTGTCAAGATTTTCGGCCGCTCTGCATGATTCATATGGTTTCTTAAGGCTGTTCTAAGACGTGAAGTTGTTAATTTGGTGGGAGAAATGTCTTGGTTTCCGCACTTAAGTAATGCTTATGTGTTGCGTGTGACCTTTTCCCGTGTTCTCTTTTATCCGACCACTCTTTTATCCGACCATACACATGATTCCTCCGGGCTATACCTTTGTAGAGAAAAATGGAACTTAGGTCTTTACTTCTGGAAGTTTTTTCTTCAGTTGATGCCAGAGTTTATGCTGAAGCAAGTAAATGTGTTAAAACTTCGAGATGTATCAGCAAAACTACACGCTGATGACTTTGTATGGTTTGGTACGTTTCCTTTCGGTTGTCACATGCCAATCTTGAAGAATATTGCACGATCTTCTTGCTTTCGACTTTACAATTTTTATGGTCCAGTGCAGTTTTTTGTACTTCCCCTTTTTTTCCTATCTCAAAAGTTTATTGTTGCATCGGCCAACAGATCACAAATATTTATTGCACTTACCGTCACCCATATCTAATTTACGTTATATAACCTTTTCATAGTTCTTACACAACGCTAATTATGTAAAATCGTCCTGCACATTTGATATTCCTCATTTGGTACTGTATGATGTGGCAATGAAATTTCCTGTATCTAATAAAAATTTGATGTTTTTTCAACCATTTGAGTATAACACTCATTGTTGTAAGTAAGGAACGAACTGCCATTTGTTTTGACCAACTGCCATTTCAGCAGTGTTTAAACGTTTTTGCCTCAATCTGTTTTGTTTTTTAGAATAATGAGGTGCAATGATTTGGAAAAAATGGATGCTTGAAGTATATTTATATTCATACCATTTTGAAAAAATGGTATTTATCATTATATTTATTCATTTTTTATTTATAGTATTTTTTCAAAAAACTTCTTATTTAAATCCCTATTTCTGAAAAAATGGTTTGATTTTTAATTGTATAATGTCTGCATTCCATTTTCTACAACATCGATCATGTTTAAGATGTAGCTTTCATTTCTCATTTGTTTTCAAATCTATTATTAATTAGGAAAAATATTTATAATTTTCTGGATACCTCATGCCTTTAATATTGCTGTTATAAACATCCTTATCTTTGTTCATTTCCTTTATAGAATGTCTAATCATTTAAAACATTTTAGTGACACTATAGGAACTTCATTTAAGGAGTGATGATCATAGGTTTCTTTCCTGTATCCAATAAATAATTTGGTAGATTGCTTAAATTATTTGACAACCCCACATAAGTATGTCATTTTTGGTTCTCAATTGCTTGTGAATCTATCTTTACAAGTATAAAAAATATTTATAAGTTGGAGGATATCTCATGCTTACTGTATTTTTCGTGATAGCCATACCTATGTCTATTATTTTAGTAGTCATCCTTGTCTGTATTGACTTGATTTTATGATGCCAATGACAGTCACTATAAGAGTCCCTTTTACAAAAACAACATAGTGGGTTTTTTTTTGGATTTTTGTGTAAAATAATAGTTGGTGGATAATTTCTGATATGTCATTCATTATACTATGAACTATAAGAAACCTTTGGGCACAATTGTTTGCGGAGTGCTCTGCTTCTCGTAGTGTTGAGTGTGGGAATGGTTGCTTTGCATGTCAAATGCAGTGGTTTTGTGTAGTGGAGGGAGTAGAGTAGTGCAATGGATGTTGTTCGTTGGATATGTACTTCTAGAGCGATGTGAGAGTTGCTCCATCGTCACTTTGTGTAAGAGCTGCATGGATGCATACCCATTTTCCCCATTTGCTCATCTTTTTCTTGTGAAAGGGATTTGCATTAAGGATTGGTTGAAATCAAGATTGGTTGCTACATGGAGATGGATTGGCCTTGTGTGACACCCCTCACACCAGCCTCTTGTCTACATGAGCTAGGCACTTATAACTTGCCAGACCAAAGAAACACTTAGACTGCCACCTAAAAATTGATGAATGATGCCATCACACTAGGAGGGTATTTGGGGAAATGGGGAAGGAACTTGCCACAATAAATGAATGTTGTTCTTGAATTTCAACTTTCATCTGTAAGTGCTACTTCCACAAGACACGACCATGTTGTAGCTCTATTGGAGTGGTGAAACAAATGTGTCCTTCATGCCATTGTTTTTCTATTGTTAATTATGCCTTTATGGCCCTCTTTTCCTCTTTTAGTTATGTCTCACAATGTTAATAAAGTGTTTTGCTCAAAATGAAGATGTTTTAGACATTGAAAGGTGGGACAAATGCTGTTTTTAGGGTTATAGTTCAAACATATTGGTCGAATTTATGTTTCTTCTCGTGTACTTACTAGAAAAAGGGAAAATCATATGCATACATCAATTTAAAATTTTCCATATTAGTATTATAACTTACATTGTATAACATTTATTAATTATTTAATATTTCATTGCGGTTTGGCAGTCTCCGCTGGACAATGCATATCATCTTAGGAGGTTTTCAAGCCAAACTAAATCACGACATTTAAGAAATAAAAATAAACCATCAAAAACGGATCAATTTGTTGGTTGGCAAAATGTTAATGAGTTGGGTTTGTGCCCAATTTGTTTGCCAAGCTACTCATTTAAGCCCAACTTGAACTTGACTTCTTTAATGAATGGGTTTTAAAATCTTATCCCAGATTCAACTATTTTTTAATCAGATTGACTTGACCCAACTTGTTTAACCTGCTTATGAAGTTAAATGAATTTATGTTTGATCAAACTTCTTTAACCTATATAACTCTATTTAATTTGTTACATGCTATAAAGAGTCATATTACTAACTAAAGTAAATAAATATATGTAATCTGTTGCATGCTATGATCCATGTTGCTAACCTTTTGATATATGAAGACGAGAGTGGGTATATGTTCTTTGGTATGGAACTTATTTGCTGAATTGTGATACGGTTTCATATTGGTACGATGAGGTAGGTATACTAAAAATGATGAAATGTCATACCAATTCGCTCTTTCTCTCACTACAAAGCAAAAGATTTGAACATTGTTTTCTTGTTGTTCCATCTTCTTGCCTTGGAGTTCATAGGTTTGAATCCCAAGAAACAATCTCTCTACTTAGGGAAATAAAGCTTTTTTTGGTAAGACCTTTCATATCACCATACCTAACGTTGTAGTGTATCATGCTTTCTAGAACTTATAAAGTTTTGTTATTTTCATGTTCAAATGTGTCATTTAGTACAACTTCAAAATGGGACATTTTTTTCAACATTGAGAACTATTGCTGGTCATTATATGGCAATTGATGAGATTTTCTGCTGGCATAATTGCTGCAGGTTTTTTTCCTGTCATATAATTTATTCCTGTAATGCTAACTTTTAGAGAAATTTTTCTTGTTTTTTGTGTTGGGTTGAACCGATAATGTGTTTCGGTTACATTGTCTATTCATTTTTCGTGCATTGCTTTCTAGGATGAAAGTATTTCCCTTTCCCTTGTTTTGTTCCTTTGGATGTTTTGGCTAGTCTTAGCTGTCTTAAATATTTTTACTTTTATCATCCCATCTTCAAGTCTTTGAAGTTTTTGGTTTCATCATAGTTGTGTGAGTCACGATCATTTACTCCTGGATTATAAAGCTTTTCAGTTGGAAAACCCTCAAAAATATAGCATTGTGTGCTTCTAGGTATTCTTTTAGAGGAGAATTGCTTAAGTTGTTCCATATATTTTGTTGAAATCCTGTGAGAGCATGCCAATCAAGCACCGTGGTTTGTTATTGTAGTTACTTGCATTGCAATGGAGTGCAACAAGGAAGAGGCTGTTAGAGCCCTGACCATTGCAGAAAACAAGATGGAAGGAAAAGACTTTCTTGCTGCTAAAAAAATTGCTCTCAGAGCACAACGTCTGTATCCTGGTATTGAGAATATCTTACAGATGTTAACAGTTTGTGAGGTGCATTGTGCTGCTGCTGCTCAGGTTAATGGGACTGTAGACTGGTACGGGATTCTTCAAGTGGATGTCACAGCAGATGAATCGGTTATAAAAAAACAATACAGGAAGTTTGCTCTTTTGCTTCACCCTGACAAAAACAAATTTCCAGGTGCAGAGGCTGCTTTTAAGCTAATAGGAGAAGCAAATTTGACACTTACAGACAAGGGAAAGCGTTCAATTTATGACACAAAGAGGAATACATTCAGGGTGGTTACTTCAATAAGACAAGCTCAAGCTCATTATCCAAATCAGAATTCTTATTTTGGGATGCATCCTGGTAATTCAAATAATTTTGGTAGTCATACGGGTAAGCATCATCCACATAACCAAGCGGAAGCACAGGCAACTGATTCACAGACATTTTGGACAGCTTGCCCTTTCTGTCTCATGAGATACCAATATTATCTGATTATGTTGAATAAAAATATTCGATGTCGAAAATGCTTCAGGAATTTTACTGCAATTAATCTAAGTATACAGGGTTCATTTACAGGTGTGAATCAGAATAGCAATCAGCAAGGTGATGTCGGTTTTACTAAAGCAAGGTCTCAGGGAAACCCTTCCATGAAACCTACAGTGTCAGAGCCTGCAACAAATGTTGGAACAGAATTTGGAGGTGGGTCTAAAAATAAGGTTAAAGAGAATATTGGGATGGACAATAACCCTTCAAATGAACATAAAGATAACTTTGACGTGGTTAATCTTAAAGCTGCAAAAAAAGACAATATTCCTGAGTTTCATGGGATCCCAAAAGCCAAAAGGAGAAGAAAAAAAGCTGTGCAATCTACTGATACAGAAAGCAGTGACAATGAGGATATTGAAGAATACAATCGTCATCACAAGAATGTGGACCCCAGTGTTGATCAAAATCTGCGAAGATCTACAAGACAAAAGCAAAAGATCACCTATAATGAAAATCAAAGTGATGATGAGGATGAAATTAGTTATAGCGAGTTTGCAAGTTCTTTGAAAAGGCCAAAAATGGATCAATCAACTTGTCAGTCTGATCACACAAATAGTGTGCACTTGGGGTCTGATGAGGTTGGATATCACAATGGAGATTCACGTGATCGTGAAAGAGAAGTTGAAAGGGGAAACAAATCTGAGTTTGGAACTAGTTCAAAAGTTGATATTAATCCCAGTAAATCAGTTGATCCATCTGACTATGCTGACACTGAATTTTATGACTTCGAAAAGAAAAAAGATGCAAGCCTATTTGCTAAAGACCAGATATGGGCAGTCTATGATGGTTCAGATGGTATGCCCAGGTTTTATGCCATCATCAAGAAAGTGTACTCACCAGGTTTTAAAGTCCAATACACTTGGTTGGAGTATAAACCTGTGGATCGAAGTCAGATTGAATGGTCTGATAAGAACTTGCCTGTAGGTTGTGGCATCTTTGGCTTTGGTAAAACACAAAGTTCTGAGGATCTTCCAATGTTCTCCCATGTTATGTCTTGGGAAAATGGTCCTAGCAAAGATACTTATGTATTACACCCTAAAAGAGGGGAGATTTGGGCCTTGCACAAGGACTGGGATATTGAATGGAAGTCTGACCCAGAAAATCACAGATCATACAAATATGAAGTTGTGGAAGTTCTGTCAGATTATGCACTGGCTACTGGTGTTGAAGTTGCACGCTTGGTTAAGGTGAAGGGATTTGTGAGCCTATTTGCACGAGTCAAAGATGAGGAGAATGAAATATTACAAATACCACCCAATGAAATGCTCAAGTTTTCCCATAAGGTACCTTCGTATAAAATGATTGGAGCAGAAAAAGAAGGAATTCCACAAGGATCGTATGAACTTGACACAGCTTCTTTGCCACCAAATCCTGATATTGCCTTTCCTTTGATTAATTTTGAGCAGATCAATGCAAGTGTTGAAGATAAAGCTAAAATACATTTTGGACCTTATTCTGAGCCTTCTGTCAACAAGAACCATGAGGAAGGTATCCATTCAATTGATGTAGATGTTTTTCCCAACATCGTTGGTGGATCATTTATGAAGGATCCAGGAAGTAGTCACTGTTCATCTGGAACTGCTGCTTTCTCTGAGTTCCCAGATACAGAATTTCATAGGTTTGAATCCCAAAAAAACATTGACAAATTTCAGTATGGTCAAATTTGGGCTCTCTATGATGAGATGGATGGGTTTCCCAGTTGTTATGCTATGGTAGCAGCAGTTGAAATGGATCCTTTCAAGGTGCATGTGTCGTGGCTTGAACTCTGCCCAGTGTTGGCTGAGGAGATTGAATGCTATAAAAGGAATATGCATCTTGGCTGTGGCAAATACAAACTTTTGTCTGGCAAGAAGAACCGTGTAACGTATGATAACATCGAGGCATTTTCTCACCAAGTAAAAGCCAAAGCAGCAGAGAGGAAAAATCATTATTACATTCATCCCAATGTTAGTGAAGTTTGGGCGGTATATAAAAACCGGAATATAAAGGAGAAACCTGATCATGATCGATGGGGATATGATTTGGTGGAAGTCATTTTTAGTACTACATCGGTAATCAAAGTCAAGTTTCTGGAGAAGGTTAAAGGTTATCATGCAGTTTTCAAGCACAGGAGAGATGGAGATGACGATGGTAGTGCCCCTATGGAAATTCCCCGTACTGAATGGACGAGATTTTCTCATCATGTTCCATCTTTTCGATTAACTGAGGAAAGAGGTGGTAAATTGCGAGGTTGTTGGGAGCTTGATCCCGCTTCAGTGCCACAGGCTTTTCTTTGTTCGAGTGGTTCTTGACTTTTGTATAGCTTGCGTCAACCTTGACTACTCTTTCATCACCTTCCGGGGAAGAGCCTGTATTTGTATTGGTGCACCCTGTTGGAAATCCAGTGTCTTTTGAAGAAAAATCCCAAGGAAGATTCTTTATTAAAAAGGTATTTCCCTATATTTGTTTCTATTAGGTCATTGATGGTAATCGGGAGAACTGCTAATTTGCATTTACATGCAGGTTGCAGTTTTTAGTTGCTGGATCGACATGTCTCTGGCATGGTTCTTATCCAGGGTCCTATGAATTATCTACTGGTTGTTGGTTGACATCTTGTTAACCTGATGATATATAGTTAGTTCTTCAACCACCTTACTTAGAGAGCACATGGTCTGAATGTTTTGTGCACTGCATTTGTGATATTAACTCTTATTTTCCATCTCTGTGTTTTTGTACAAAACAAAGTTCTCTTTTGTGCATTTTAGTGCTCCCAGGCAGTTGAAAATCACTTCTCGTGGCATCTGGAATGTAATTCTGTGTTCGAGGCAAAGATATCCACCATTTTGAAGTGCTTCAGAAATTTCTTTTTGTCATCATTTTGTACAGTTACTCGGCCATAACATTATCAAATTCCATCTAGTGATACGTAGCTGGGATATATCATATACTCTATGATTGGAGGAATGCGATCGTGAACTGATATCAGTTCGAGGGTCCACCGTGTGGTATTTTTTTTAGATGGTAAATTCAAATTTTAGTTATTGCTTGAAATTTTGAAACTTAGAGCAAGATTATTTTTGCAATATTACAAAATGCCATTTGTTCTTTTTTGGAAAGGTGGATGGGTTTTGGAAGGCTTACCATTTGTCTTGCCGTGATGTTTCATCGCAGGGCTGTTCTCCTGCATATCTCGTAGTTGTGTAACAATACTGAAGGTTTTTTCATCTTACCATGTAAGGTTGGCAAGTGCTAGGTTACAAGTCGAAAACTATTTATCAAATGTACAAGGTGACAACACAGATGATTTAGATTTTTTTTTTGTATTTCATTCTTAGTTTTGCCACAATGGAAGATTAATTGCACCATTTGGGTAGATACTGTGTATCAACATTTTATGAACTCGTAACATAGACAGACAAAATATTTAGGATTCAAGATGAGTTGGGGCTTCTGTTAATCATGAAAACTTGCGAATTCTTAGGGTGTCAGCCCATACCTGTGCTTATGAAAGGTGCGAATTTAGATTTCTCTTATATATTTGAGTACCCTGATCTATGGGTCCAGACCCTATAGATATTGGGTCTAAATCTATATTGTTATCAACCTTAATTTAAAAATATGCAGGTAGGAAGTTTGAAATTTTGTAAAATTTATTTATAACTTATGACTGCATTTGTTTGCAGTTTCAGTTTTAATTTTAGTTTTTATGTTATAATTGAAGTTATTAGTTAGAATTGGAATTATGTTTATTTGAAGTTTTTGTGAATTAGTTTTTATGTTATCAATCATCTGTATTGTGTAGTATAGTATTGTTTGTCAATACTGTTTATTAATTTCAATGACTTATAGTAACGTGAGTTAGAGTTTGATAAACAAAAAAGTCTAGAGTTTTTAAGAATTTCTTTGATATTTGTATAAAATAATATAACTTGTAATATAAGATTATTTGAATTTTTTCAAGAGACTTTTAGCACACTGCCCACCCTTTGTCTTTGCCCTTGCAAATGTTTGGAACGAGTTTATTATTACTTTTCTTTCTTTTTTTCTCTACCAATCATCACTAGCTTGCTGTTATTCATTTATCTATACGTTGGGATTTTTTGTGCCCTTTTTATTTGTATTTTTTGAAATTCAATTCTCTAATTATTTATTAATACATAGTTATGTAAGAGGTAGCTGAATAATTTTTTTTTACTTAATTAAGAAACAGCTAGTCCAACAATGAATTGCTATAAAAGAAAAAGCTAATTTAAAACAGCAAGCAAAATTATTTTCATTATTAAAAATCTTCATTGGTGTAAATGTTTTCAGGTAATATGAACGTGGAAAGAAGTGGAGGATTGATGTTTGGTAATTTTCCCAGTGACATCTTAATTTTTTTTTTTTAAAATACGTGGGGAAATAAAAGTGGTCATACAGATTTTAGAATTAGATAACTATAAATGTATAGTGAAATTTTAACCTAAATAAATATAGTCCTTAATTTAAAGGTTCTGTTGAGTTTTAACTATTGATTTTTGGTAAAAATATAATAATAAATATAACTTAGATTAATATGAAAGTTATTATACATTAGCTTCTAATATAGATTACCAAATTATTTTAATTTCTAAATTAAATATAAATAAAAATGGTGACTAGGTTGGTGAAGTTTCGTGAAATGTTTTGGTGTTGAAAGATAACGAAAAAAATCATTTTTAGAGTAGTAAGAAATGACACTAGGATGAATATTAGGTTAATGATATTTTTTGTGTATTGATTAAAGTGTTGGAAGTTGATTGTGAATTAATATTTAATGTGATTACGATGAATTTAAGTTACATTAGTATTTTGTAGTTATATAATTTAAGTGTAAATATAATTATTTAAAATATAAGAATGTTGATATAATTGAAAAATATGATGATAAAATAACGAAAGAAGTGGATTAAGAAATAAGATTATTATTATGAAAATAAAAGTGATTTTGGAAATTGAAATGAGTGATAAGTGAACAAGTTTATAATTTTTTTACAATGATTTTCGCATATTGAACGAGTATAATTTGGTAAAAGAGATCATAGATGTCATTTTTTTATTTATTTGATTTATTATTTTTTATCATTTTTCATATTTTTTAATGATACAAATTCTTTTGAGTTGAATAGATATTAGTATTTGATCTGGATGTTTCAAAATTCAGCACATTTTTTGTCAAATTTTAACTAAAATTATAATAGTAAATATAGATCTGATTAATGTTAAATTTTAATACATGATAGATTACGTTTTAAATTAACTAATAATATAATTATATTTTTATTTTAAAAATAAAAATTTAAGTCTGTACTTCCATTGATCTCACGAAATTTCTTCTAATGTTTAGGTTTTTTTAATAAGATACTTCTATTTAAATAATTATAAAGAGTCAAAGTTAACAGTAGTTATATATTAATAATAATATAATAAATAAGTATATAAAAATTATATAATAAATTATATTTATTACAATTACATAATAAATTATAATGTAAAAATTTATATATAAAAGTTTATTATTTATATAAGGGTGTTAATTCTCCGAGTTATTTTTCTAGTGATATTCAATTTTAAGTCCATTTTCTATATATACATACATGGTAGAGGAATACTAAGAAGAGATTCAAGAGATAATAAAGAAAATATTTAAGAAGACGGTGATATTCCTAATTAATAGACGAGAAATGGTAATTGTTGGAATGGTCAAACATAATGTTTCGTAGGTGTGAGGTTAGAAATATTAGTTAGATGGTAGGAGTTGTGGTGTACACAAGATAGACCAATGTCATATTAGTTAAATAAGTTATTAAAAAATTTAAATAATTTAAATTTAATATAAATTATTAAATTAAAATATATTAAAAAAATATAAATTTAATAATGTTACTAAAGAACATTTTTTTTATATAATAATAAAAATATATAAAACTTTATTAATAATTAAAAATTCTCGTTTCCAAACGAACCAGTGGGTCTTCTCTTCGCCCCTTCTCGTTCCGCCCTAAAGTCCAGCTCCGTCTCCACCACTCCATTCCTCTCCCGATCGTATCTCGGACGACCCACTGCTTGCTCGCCGGGCACGACAGCGGCCCCTAAAAAGGCAGAGGGGCCGGCTTGCGACGGCCGACTAGGTAAACAGCACGACTTGGAAAGCGTCACGTCCTTTTTTTTCTGCTTCTGTATTCTGCTGCTGTCTAAATCATCTTGTTCTGATCCTTTTTTGAGATGAATGTTAGCTTGGTACATCATAATCACCTCAGTGTCGTCTTAAGTTTTGAACTCGTTGATAAGGCTTAGGATTTAGGGCACATGTTGCGTCGAATAGCGGAGAATATGTTACGTCAAAAGCGCATTATAAGATAGTGTTTCTTTCATTGTGGTTGAACTTGTGATTTGCATTCACATGGAAAATGTCCCCCTCGGCGGTTTGATAGTGGCGTCTGTAATCACAAAGTGGCCAGGCCTCTTTGTGGTTGCGAGCTCAGATCTTTGATCCAACGTAGGTCATTGGGACTCACTTTTTGACATCATTCAAGTGTGCTGCTGTGCTGCATCCCTGAATGCAAAATATCCTCACACTTCTCCCAGTAAGCTTTGTTATCAGTAGTTGTAGAGACACGAGAATGGAACAATCGAATAGATGGTCTAGAATTATAGTTACTGTATGGATGCCAAATTGTAGAAAATCAGTAGGATGGTTTCTCTAATACAAAGTGATATGCTAAATTTGCTATGCAATAGGATTGCACTAGAAATACAATGGCAATGATCAAAACCTTAATCCTCTTGGTTGACAGCATGAATTATTTTTCTCTAATCATTCGTATACATCCCTCTTCTCTCCATTACATTATGTAATCTTTTTGCGCTCTATTTCTGACAACACAATTTCTTTAGTTTCATCAATTTTATTAACTCTCTTCCCACATTTCTGCATTTATAACTTATAAGCCTTCTTTGAATATAATTAAATCTTTTAAGATAACTTTCTTTAATTTTGTCTCAGTTAGTACGGTCTCAGATAATCTCCTATATACTGTTCCTGAAATTCCCATTTTTGCAATGTTTTGCATGCCTTTTTTCATTTAACCACCCAACACTCTACTGTCTAGGATGCCTTTATAGTTTACACACGCAAAGATTATAGATATTAAATATTTATAATTCTTCATTTAACAATCTCATAGCCATCCATACCTTCATTATTGATCCTATCATTAATCAATGCCTTGATCCCACCATATGAGGTTGGCCACATGGTGAATAGAAGTTATACAGAACTTTTATTTTAATTTTAGGGTGTATGATTTTATCACATGACATGCTTGACAGATTTCTCCATTTTATCCAGCCTAATTTAATTTTTTGAATCACATCTTTTATAATTTGTCTATTGTTATGTATTATAGATCCTACATTTCTAAAACTCTTACTTTTAGCATATTTTAACCATCCAATTTTATGCTTTTATCATTGTTCCTATCATCACTAAATTTACACTTCATCTATTTAGTCTTTGCTTGTCTTAGTTTAAATCCTTAGAATTTAAGGTAACGCTTCATAATTAATTTAGAATTTTCTTACCTCACCTTCATGATTTAAAATGATATCATTAACAAATAGAGAATACCAAGGTACTTCTCTTTGAGTTTCTTTAGTTACTACATCCATAATTGGGACAAATAGGTAAGGATTTAGACATGATCCTTGGTGTAAAATTGCTTTAATTGGAAAATCTTTGTCCTTCAATAGTTTAACATTAGTTATTACTTCATATATATTTTTGATCATATCATTATATTATTGTAGAAGAAATTAAAAGGAGTAAAGGTAGACCTAAATTTAATTGAAGATATGACTATAGACAGAAATACATGAATGTCTAACCACCTATAGTTTTAACAATGTATACTACTTTGTCATTCACATTTTTGATGACATCAATGTAACCAATATATATTTTCTTTTAAATATACAACTATAGTTTTAACAATGTAAACAGTTTTCAAGTCCATAAAAACTATATGAGGATTGAACCTTCACAAAATATGATTGTCTAAGTGACACAGCTTTTATATGATTTGTAGAACATATTGTAAACAAATGTGCTGAATGTTAAATTCATTTTCTTCTATTTTGCAGTTTTAATTTTCTATTTAGTCTAATTTTTTCAACTAACTATAGCTTAATAATAGATGAATTCAACCAAATTTTGGGCTTCCCGTATTGTTCGAAGTTGTAGTAAGGAATAATGAGTTACTTCTCTTAGACCTGTATGATTGCATGAATCCTGTGGTAGGGTTGGTTTGGTTGTATATGATTTATGAACTTCCAAAAGGAAAATTCCATTGCATGAATCTTACACTAATGCAAGATTTGGAGGGGGTTCAATTGTATGTAACCTTACCCACATAAATGGAGAGACTATCTTCTTAGATTTGAACCCCTAACGTCTAGATCACAATGGAGAAATTTCACCATTACATCAAGGTTTGCCCTCTATGAGTTACTTTTACATCTCTCTTTGTTTTTTTGATAATCCACATTTTTAGAGATTTGATAAAATAAACTTGTTGGGATGAAGAAAAACAAGGATATATAAAGAACTAGAAAAATGAGACTTTCTGATCTGAAGGAAGGCATTATCAAAAGTATGCGTGCAATACTTTGGAATGCTGATGATTTGGTCAACTGTATGAAACCGTACAAAGAAAATAAACTGCACGTGGGAAACAGTCAAAAAACCTTATGTTTTGGTTCTGAATTAGGATCGAGATAAGGGTAGTGAAATCTCGCTTTTTCCTTGACATGAAGAGAAAAGAGCTGGACTATATTTTTTCAATTCAAAATATATCCTTACCGATACTTGAGAGTGGTTACGGTTTGGTGTTCAATGTTTTTGAGGTTCTGATGTTCGAGACTACATATTTCATTATAATTATTCTTCTTTTTAAGCAGTTTCAGTATCATAATCCGATAGTCTATCTCCTTCCATAGAGAAAAGCTTCATTCATGGATCTCCTATCATCACTACAATAGTATAAATATATGACCAACTCACCTTTGTACCAGCAAATATAATTTTTTAGCTCAAGTCTTGAGGACATCTTGGGAACATTGGCACAGTGCATGTACATTTTCAAACGTTCTGTATCACATTGCGTAAAATTCAAAAATATTAAGTATGGTTGTGTAAAATTGAGATATGAGGGTAGGTTACATGAGCAATGCAAAACTTGATTTTTAGAACATTTCTAGTCTTATATCATCTTATAATCTTGACAACAAATTCCACTACAAAGGAGAAATTGTTGGAAATTGTTGCAACTTTGCCTATTGGTTTAATGTGAAGATATCAATTCTTGTAGCTGACATTTTGCTTCATGTGTATGAATTGAAATAGATGACAACCATAGCAAGTTAAGAGCGTTTGAAAGCTATTCAGTGAATGAAGACAAGGTTGCATTCATTGCTGAGGACTGGCCGTGTTACTTGTTAGAGACCCTTACATCATACTAATTGTGTGCTTCATGCTTATCTGAAACTATATAAAAAAAAAAATCCAAAAGCCACTGGAAGATGCCACATCTGACAAATTAGGTTTTTACTACTTTTTTCAGACCCCCCTTTTCTTTTGAAGCGTTAAATGAAGCTAGATTTTTTTATATTTCTTTTTATCTTGATAGTTGATCGATGTTGCCTCATTTATTCTGATACCCTTCTTTCCTTCATTTATCTGTGATTCCATAAGATTAGATGATGGGAAAGAAGAAGGCCAAGAACAAAATTCCATATGCTTCTCAGATGCCAAATGAATCCAACCCTGAAGGAAGGATTTTGTCATTGAAAGCTGTACCAAAAATCAAGAAATCGTCCCTAGACCAGGGTGTTTTGAAGGCAAATACATCAAGAGAAGCTCCTGTTCTGGAGAAGATAACAGTTGCAAAGAATAACGAGAATGAAAAACACAATGAAAAAGGTGTTTCTGGAAAAAGTGAAAATGAAACGAAACAGAATGATCACAAAAACAAAGAGAAGCTTAGTGGGTTAATTTTTATATGCAGTGCGAAGACAAAGCCAGATTGTTTCCGCTATATGGTGATGGGCTTTCCTGAAGGCAGGAAAGAGCTTGTCCTAAATATCAGGCCAGGCTTAAAGCTCTTTCTCTATGATTACGATGCTAAGTTTCTTTACGGTATCTATAAGGCATCATCTCCTGGTGGCTTGAGGCTTGAGCCAACAGCTTTCAATAGATCATTCATCGCACAGGTTTGACTCTTGCCCTTATCTTTTGTGAATGTTGCAGAAGAGATCTCTTATATGATGACCAGTAACGTTATTCTGTTTCTATTGTCATGTCTAAACTTTCCCTGTACTAAATTTTTACGTTATAATTTTTAAAAGGTGCGCTTTGAGGTTGACCAGGATTGTTCACCTCTGCCACCAAACATCTTCAGCGATGCAATCAAGGAGAATTTTGATTCAAGAAAGAATCTGCTATTCAGAAATGATTTAACCAAACAACAAGTGAGGGGTTCCCCAGCATGACTAAATTGGTTCATTAATGAACGATAGTCACAGATTTTGATTATGTTTCTATTTGCCTTTTTTATAGGTGAGCAAGCTTGTTGATTTGTTCCGTCGACACTCTGCTTGGCCAGTGCACCAGACCCCTTTTCAAAGTGTTCCACCTGTATCGATTGCCATACCACCCATGACTACATTACCTCCGGGAGGCATGCCTCATTTGCAGCATCAAGCTATTGTAGCTAGAGGTCAGCACACCCAACAGATAGCAAAAGAGACTCCAAGGGAGGTTGCTTCTCGTGTAATCAGTGAAAAGGATTATAGAACTTACGGCCTCTTGCAAAAGCCAGTGGTTCACTCATCAGCTCCTTCACCTGCCACAAATCCCCCTGGCCCTCTCAGGAACCCTTACAACACAAGCCAAGAAACTTATTACCCCCATCGTTATGGTGCTACCTCATCATATGCTGCTGTACAAAAGTCTCTTGATGGTCATCGTGTTGGTGAAGTTCCTAGGGCGCCAAGTGAGATGGCCTACGGACCTAGAGGACTACTGTCGACCACTCAGTTTCAGGTGGACGGTACCGAGAGATTGAGTTCATCTGCACATGCAGGGAATGCTCTGGCGGTTTATAACCGGAGTCTGCAACAACCAAGTGATGGTGCAGCAGATCTTGCTTCATTGCCGGTATCGTCTCGTTACTCTTTTGCTGGTCCAACTCTTTCTTACAGGTGATATACCGAAGATTCTTGCCGTCAAGGGGAATTGCTTTATCGCCCCACCCCAACTTCCAATGATCCATTCATGAAATCGCTACCTTCTGCTTCTGGGAAGCTATAGCGTTAGTCTTCTTCACCTTCCGAGTTGTGTTCCATTGCTGCTCCGTGGACGTCATCTGATTTAAGTGACGTTTCTAAATTATGCGCCAGTCATTTCTTGCATGTGATTCTCCTGTGAAGCTTGTAAATGAATGCACTTAATGGTGTCATATCAGACTTTGACAAGGGGGCTCCCTATGGTACATGAGATTAGACGTTTGTGTTGGGAAAAGTGAGGGTCTAATAAGACAGGAATGAAATAAACAAAATTGTAATTAAAAATTAATCACAAGCAACATAAAATTTTTTCGTGGAAAATCTTTTCAATGAAATGAGGAAAAATTACAGGACCTTTTTGGTCCAGGTAATCTACACTTTACTGTTAAAGGAGGTATAAATATTTTTCTCAAATTATCAACTTGAGATCAACATAATTACATATTATCTTCAATCAACAGTTATAATAATAATAGTGAGAAGTATAAATTAAAATGTCGATTTGAACACTATCTGATTATAGTTCAAGCTCTGTCTGACAGTTCAAGCCCTATCCAGCCTTTGTGTGTCCGAGCACGGTCCACGCTTCACGCGTCCAAGCACTCCAGGCTCACGCGTCTGATCAGCCACGATCGAGCGTAGGCCACGCCCAGTCCACCTTCACGCAGACCGAAGCTTGTCCGGCCCGTCCTTCGTCGGAACCACCACACATCTTCACTGGAATCGGTGACTCCACGTGCACACCTGCGCGCCTCTCGGAAGCGCTGGAATCGACGACACGGGACACCGCGCGGGACAGTCCACCGAACACCTGCGCACCTCTTCCCGTCGACCGCCGGTGGCACCACACACAAGCCACTCGCGCAATTATCTCGTCGACCGTCGAAGCCGGCGACGCCACGCGCACACTTGCGCGCCTCCTCTCGTCTTCTCCGAGATCGGTGACTGGAGGCTTCAATTGCCGAAAATCGAGGGCTCGATTTCGCCCTAATCCTTGCATCGTCGGAAGTCGAGGGTTTTCAATCGCCCTCTCTCTCTCCTCTATTTTCCCCCAAAATCAGCCCCCTACAATCAACCTGTGGGAAGAAAAAAAAAGATTTGGGCCGCCGTCCGCAGGCCCATGGAGGAGGAGGAACCCAGCCCAACAATCTCCCCCTCCGCCTGCCTACATGGATCAGTCTGCAAGGCCTGCAATCTAAGCACAGATGCTTAGCTTGTCTCTTGATACCATTTTAGTAAGCATGTCAACTCTATTGTCATCTGTATGTACCTTGTTGAATTCCAATTCCTTAGTATTCAAAACGTCTCGAATCCAATCATATCTCGCCTTGATGTGCTTAGATCTGGAGTGAAAAAACAGGTTCTTGCTTAGATGAATAGCACTTTGATTATCACCTAGTAAAACAAAACTGTCTTGCACCATTCCAAGTTCTCCAAGCATTCTCTTCAGCCACAACATTTCTTTGCAAGCTTCAGTGGCAGCAATAAACTCAACCTCTGTAGTCGATAGAGCAATGCATTTCTGTAATCTGGACTACCATGAGACAGCTCCCCCTGCATAGACAAAGAGATACCCAGAGGTAGACTTTGAGTCATCTACATCACCTACCATGTCTGAGTCTGTGTAACCAAGTAAGGTTGGTTCTCCACTACCAAAGTAAATTCTCAAATCTGTGGTGCCACAGAGATATCTCATAATCCACAGCACTGCTTCCCAATACTATTTCCCAGGATTTGCTAGAAATCTGCTCATCGCACTGACTGCATGAGCTATATTAGGTCTTGTACATATCATGGCATACATGAGACTTCCCACTGCAGAGGCATATGAAATCTTTTCAATTTCCCTCCTCTCCTCTTTTGTAGTAGGAGACTGCTTCTTGCTCAATCTGAACCGAGTCGTGAGAGGGCAACTAACACAATCTGCATCATCCATCTCAAATCTTTTGAGAACTCTCTCAATATACTTGCGCTGAGACAAGTATAGCTTTCTGGAATTTCTGTCTCTTTCAATCTCAATTCTAAGGATCTTTCTTACAGGTCCCAAGTCTTTCATAGCAAAAGACTGATGCAGTACTTTCTTCAGATCTGCAATTCTAGACCTGTTCTTACCAACAATTAGCATATCATCAACATAGAGCAATAGGTAAATGAACTTGTCAGGAGAAAAACTCTTGACAAAGACGTAATGTCAGTGCTACACTTCTTGTAGCCTTGCTCCCCCATTGCCTTGGGGCTTGCTTTAGACCATAAAGCCTTTTCTTCAACTTGCACACAAAGTCTTCTTTTCCTTATTCAACAAACCCTTCTGGTTGCTCTATGTATATTTCTTCCTCTAAGTCTCCATGGAGGAAAGCAGTCTTCACATCCATCTGCTCTATCTCTAAATCAAGACTTGCTGCCAAAGCTAAAACCATTCGGATAGATGTCATTTTCACAACATGAGAGAATATTTCATGAAAATCAATACTTTTCCTTTGAGTGAAACCTTTCACCACAAGTCTTGCTTTGTATGTTGGATGTGGTGTGTGCTCTTATTTCTTAATTCTGTAGACCCATTTGTTCTTCAGTGCCTTCTTGCCTTGAGGCAACTCAACCAGATCATGTGTGATTTTCATGCAAGGAACTCATCTCATCTTGCATGGCTTTCATCCATTCTTTTGCATTCTTGCCTTCCACTGCATCTTTATAACATTCTGGATCTGCATCATCAGATAATAGCACTACAAACTCATCTGAAGGATATCTGGTGGAAGGTACCTTTTCCCTGGCTGATCTTCTGAGAGGGATAGCTGGTGGAACTTCCTGCATTGCCGGTTGTTGGTCATGACCATCTGCTTCAGTATCATCCTGACCCTATTTAGCCGTGCCTACATTATCATCAACACCTTCAACTTCAACTTGTTGTTGTGCTGGAATCACAGGAGCTGGGTCTTGATCAATCAAGTCTTCTTGTTCTTGTATTGCTTCAACCTGTGTTTTGTTTATGTCTTCAAGTGTTTGATCTTCTACAAACACAACATCACGACTTCTGATGATTTTCTTTACCACTGGGTCATACAGCTTGTAGCCAAAATCATCCTACCCATAGCCAAGAAGGATACACTGTCGTGTCTTTGCATCGAGCTTGGTTCTTTCATCCTGAGGGATATGCACAAAGGCTTTGCATCCGAACACCTTCAGGTGACTGTAAGAGACATCCCTATTGTACCAAGCCTTGTTTGGAACATCTCTCTGTAGATAATAACATGGTGAAAGATTAATTAAATATGCAACCGTCATCAAGGCCTTACCCCAATAGGACCTTGGCAACTTTGCTTGTGAAAGCAAATATTTGATTCTTTCCACCAATGTTCTGTTTATCCTTTCTGCAACACCATTCAACTGTGGTGTCTTTGGAGGAGTCTTTTGGTGTTTGATTCCTTGTTCCCTACAATAAACATCAAACGGCCCACAATACTCTCCTCCGTTGTTAGTTCGGATGCACTTCATTTTCTTCCCTGTTTGTCTTTTAACTAAAGCTTAGAACTCTTTGAACCTGTAGAGTACTTGATCCTTAGACTTTAAAACATAAGTTCAAACTTTCCTAGAGAAATCATCAATAAAAGTAACAAAGTATTTAGCTCCACAATGTATTGTTACCTTCATCGGCCCACAAACATCAGAGTGAATTAGCTTTAGCAACTCTGGCTTCTTAGAAGGAGGTTGACTTTTGAAGGCAACTCTATGCTATTTTCCTGCCAAGCAATTTGCACAATCCTTCAGATGCACACCTTTCAACTTTGGTAAGAGATTCTTCTTCAAAAGTGTTGTCAACTTTGGCAATACAATTGAAACATCTTTTTACCTTCTGCTATTACCAGGCTTCCTTTGGTGAGCTTATACCTTCCATCTCCAAATCTACTCAAGTACCCTTCATCATCAAGCTTTCCAATTGAAATAATGTTGAGTCTTAAATCCTCAACATGTCTCGCAAACTTAAGGATCAACTTACTACCATTTTCTATCTTTAGTTGCACATCTCTTTTTCCAACAATCTTTGCTTTGTTGTTGTTTCCCATCTTTACTATCCCGAAATCACCTGAAGTGTAGGAGGAGAAGAAATCTCTTCGAGATGTGGCATGAATGGTAGCACCACTATTTGACATCCATGCAGTTTCATCATTACTTACAAAATTAACAGATTCGTCACAAACAACAAGTAATTCCTCAACAATCGAGGCAACTCCCTGTTCACTATCACTGTCATGCGGTTGTGATTTATTTTTTCTGTTTTCTCTCTTCAATAGTCGATAGAATTTCTTAGTGTGACCCTTCTTGTGGCAATGGAAGCACTTAACATTTGCAAACTTGCTTCTGAATTTGCTTCTACCTTTTCCTGATCTGGTATCTCTGCTTTTGCTTCTCTCCCTCGACTCTGCAATGAGTACATCAGAATGAGTAGAGAAGCCATCTACGATCCTTCTGGATTTTTCATTAATTACCTTAGTCTTCACATAGTCCCAAGTAACATTTTCATTTGGAGTTGAGTTGCAAAGAGTAACCTTCAGGGTCTCCCATGAGTTAGGTAGTGAGTCTAGAAGCAGTAAGGCTCTAACTTCATCATCAAACACAATATCCATTGAGGATAGCTGATTTATAATACCTTGAAAGGTATTCACATGATCAGCAACAAGTGTACAATTCCGATATCTTAAATGCATTAGCTGTTTGATGAGAATCATTTTGTTGGTGCCTTCTTTCCGAGCATACAACTCGTCCAACTTCTTCCACAAGGAACTGGCATTTATCTCACCACTGATATGGTTCAACACGTTGTCATCCACCCACTGTCGCATAAAGCCACATGCTTGTCTGTGTAAAATTCTCTATTCATCTTCAGATTTATTTTCTGGCTTTTCTGTGTTAAAGACTGGCTTGTAATATTCCTTGACATAAAGAAGATCCTCCATCTTCCCCTTCCAAGCCTGATAATTTGTCCCATTCAAAGAAATCATTCTGTTTGTGTTGCCTTCCATCTTTCACTGGTTAGGCCCCTGCCCCACGGTGGGTGCCACTTGTTGGGAAAAGTGAGGGCCTAACAAGACAGGAACAAAATAAACAAAACTGCAACCAAAAATCAATCATAAGCAACATGGAATTTTTACGTGGAAAACCTCTTCAGTGAAAGGAAGAAAAACCACGGGACCTTCTCGGTCCAAGTAACCTGCACTCTACTGTTAAAGGGGGTACAAATGTTCTTCTCATGTTATCAACTTGAGATCAGCACAACCACATATTATCTTTAATCAACAGTAATAATAATAATGGTGGGAAGTATAAACCGAAATGTCGATCTGAACACTATCTGATCACAGTCCAAGCTCTGTCCGACAGTCCAAGCCCTATCCAGCCTTAGTGCGTCCGAGCACGGTCCACGCTTCACGCGTCCAAGCACTCCAGGCTCACGCGTCTGATCAGCCACGACCGAGTGCAGGCCACGCCTAATCCACCTTCACGCAAACCGAAGCCTGTTTGGCCCGTCCTTCGTCGGAACCACCACACGTCTTCATTGGAATCAGCGACTCCACGCGCCTCTCGTCTTTGCCGGGATCGGCAACTCCACGCACACACCTGCGTGCCTCTCGGAAGCGCTGGAATCGGTGACACGGGACACCGTGCGGGACAGTCCACCGAACACCTGCGCACCTCTTCCCGTCGACCGTCGGTGGCACCATGCATGAGCCACTCGCACGGTTATCCCGTCGACCGTCGAAGCCGGTGATGCCACACGCACACTTGCGTGCCTCCTCTCGTCTTCTCCGGGACCGACGACTGGAGGCTTCAATCGCCGAAAATCGAGGGCTCAATTTTGCCCTAATCCTCGTGTCGCCGGAAGTCGAGGGTTTTCAATCGCCCTCTCTCTCTCCTCTATTTTCCCCCAAAATCAGCCCCCTACAATCAACCTGCGGGAAGAAAAAAAAAGATTTGGGCCGCCGTCCGCAGGGCCATGGAGGAGGAGGAACCTGGCCCAACAGTTTGTTTGCATGTCATACTATCGCACATTGGATGAGGATTGGTGGGTAAGAACGTTTCGATTGCATCAAGGTATGTATAAAAAAGAGATGGAGTAGAGAGTTGCAAAACGACGTTAGTGTACAATGTTTAGAACAGTTATGAGTTTTTTTTACGATGTAGCCTACGCCTGTTTGTTTACTTTTTTACAATTTTAGGTTGTGTTTGTTAGAAGTCTTTTTAGGGAGTAGAAAAAAGTAGTGTCTCAAATAAGGTAAAAGGTCTTATGATGAGAAGTGATGAAAAATTATTTTGAAAACTTTTTATATTATCGATGAGAATAATTTTTGATTTAAATAAAAATTATATCACAAGAAATCTTAGTATTTTATAATATTTAGGGATCTTCAAACTCAATCGACATGATGAGCGTGAAAATCGGTCCATTCCGCGTCTGTGCAGAATGTGGTCTTCCATGAACCTTCATCCTTTTCGAGCTGCAAAAATGGCCGCTGAATTAAGAATTGCTTGTTTTGTCGCCGCTCTTTTCTTGACCGGATATGTCGATAGGAATTTCGGTAGACGCGTTCACGTCGAACAGTTGGCGCAAATCACATGCGCCCCCTGATTAACCACTTATACAGCCGCTAAATTAAATTTTAAGCCACATCAAAGAAAAAATTTATTCCGTAGATGACAGCTTTGTTTACCTTCTTTCTTCTTTTTTTTCAATTTTCTTTTCCGGTCAGAAATCTACCATATTTTTATTACAATTATTACATTGAGATAATTCTATTACATTTACGAAGTTTTAAATCTCAAATTATAAGTTTTAGGATTCGTTTGATAACACTTTTTTTAATTTTAAAAGTAAGAAAAAAAAGAATCACTTTCTTAAAAAAGTCAAGAATTATTTTTCATCATTTTCCAGACGAAAAAGTTTGGGGATCTTTTTTTTCAACTTTACATGTTAGAGTTAAAGTTGGAATTGATTTTCTAAATAAAGTTAGAATTTCATAATAATTTGAGTGATAAAAATTTATATATTATAATTTTTATAATAATAATACTGTTAAAAGTAATTTTATGAATTAAAAAAAATTAAAATCAAACGAAACCTTAGTCACTTTTCACACAACATATCATCAACCTTTACTTCCTTTTCTTTTCCTATTATTCTGACTTCATCTGGGAAGTCACTTCTAAATTTAAAAATTATAATGTATATATATATATCTTCTAAACAAAAGCCTCCTGTGCATGTATATATATATATATATCCGTTTGAAAACTGCACATTTTGGTGGCGTGCCCTTTAAGTACGTTGGAGCACGCCGTCCAGTGTTCCTCGAGTCACATGAAAGTAGACATGGCAGCGGAGAGCGGAAGATGTGAGGAGGGTGTGTACTTTGATTTAAATAAGAATAGTTATAAAATTTTTAAAATTATTTTATTATTATATAAATTTTTATATACTTTTAATTTCATTTACAAAATTAATTCTAACTTTAACTCTACCTTGTCTCCTAAAACACACCCTTTAACTCCATCCACCATGCACGTAGTTCTATCCTGTTATATATAAGAATTTGCGAAAAGTTAAAATAACTCGTTCTCAGTTGAATCTTAAAATTAAGTTTGATACGTTATTTTGAATTAATGCTTGTGTTGCGAGTTTCTAATGAACGGAATAGCCTTTAATTATATATATATAAATATATAGGCCTCGTTTGTAAAGTTGTATAGTAATTAAGCTGATGGAAGTTTATATATTAAGTTTATTTAATAATAATAATATTAAAAATTAATTAAAGTTAACTTAAATGAGACCATAAATTAATACTTTTCTACGGATATTAATAAGATCCCAGCAACGTGACAGATTAATCTTGACAAGCGTTCCTAAAATCACATGCATAGCCAGCCATCCATACATCGATGTGATGATAATAATAATAATGTGTCGGTGGATGTACGAACATGGGTAGTACATACTTATATACATATATTTTTATATATAAAACATTTAATAAATAACCGAGCCTTCTATGGTTGACTTATTATTTTGACTGTTCCTACGAGATTTGAATAATTGCGGAGAGTTTGAAAAGTTAAGTAGTAAATTGTAAGGTAAAAATTTATATACGAGAAATTATAAGATGATAATAATATATAGAAATAGATCTTACTTTTAAATCTAATTTTTCTTAGTTAAATACATGGTATAAGATTTTAAGTGGGGTGGCTTTTTTCCGAAAAGAAAATATATAATATATATTACGACGAAATTCAACCATAAATCAACAAACAAACAAATTTGAATCTCTGGTTTTAAGGTCGATGGATCAATCTGCTGGAACGGTTGATCTTAATTAAGGTTTTATTTGATAATCATCATAAGTTAGGTTTTTAAGGTGAAATTTTTTTTATTTAGTTTTTTGACAGTTATAAGAAAAATATTTACTGTAATTATATTATTTATTAAAATATATAAATCTTGATAAACTTTATTTTTAAACGAAATATAAGATTTTGCATTATTAACATGACATTCTCATTTTTCACCGCAAACACTGGACGATCGATCGGCTTCAACTAATTAATGAAATCAAATCTCAAGGTGTGCGGCGTGCGGCACATGATCTCAAATGATATCCATGAATTAATAAACAAGGAAATGAGACGGAGACTCGAAACTTTTGATCTGGATAACTCTTAACCTTAGGTTTTATTTGCTAACGAAACAATTATTATGAAGTCAATAATACTCTTTAAATTTTTATGTATCATTATTATTATATAAATCTTTAAACATAAATTTTTATCACATAATTTATTATAAAACTTAATTTCGTTTGTTTATTATTTCTCTCAATTTCAATTTATTACAATTGTTAGAGTTCAAGTGTCTCGCTGTCAAACAAGACCTTAGTACGTATATTATTAAAATTTGATTTTAAAATTAATTAATCATGAGAAAAAATCTCTTATATCTGAGCCTAGTTTATTTTCTACGTTTATTAACGTAAAACTATTCAAATACTCTACTCACTTGTAACTTATTTTTATATGTACCTACAAATCTCTATGAATAGATAGTGTAAATTGACTTAGATATTACGTTAAAATTTTATTTTAAAATTAACTAATTATAAGATTATTTTTATATTAGGTATTATTTATTTAAAATATTTTAACAACTATTTTAACAACTATAAAACGAGGGTTGCCGTGCGGTGGCTTCTTCAAACCAGCCGAGCCTTCCGTACATATCCGTCTCGATCGGTAGGCATGAGGAGCGGTGGTCTCATGGGTTTGGTCTCAGGCGCAGCGCTACCAATTCTGCTGCTGCTGCTGCTCGGGGTCCTCGCAGGAACTTGCAGTGCCGGCAACGGCGGCAATGGCCTCGTCGACGGCTTCTACTCGGGGAGTTGTCCGCTGGCCGAGACCATCGTGAGGACCGTCACTTGGGCGCTGGTTGCGGCCGACCCTTCCCTCCCAGCCAAGATCATCAGAGCTCACTTCCACGACTGCTTCGTCCGAGTACGTGCACCTCACTCAATTAATACAATGTGTATGTACGTATTCTTAACTACGATCGCGTCGCTTGGTGGTCGCAGGGTTGCGACGCGTCGGTGCTGCTGGACTCCGTCGGAAGCACGCGGGCGGAAAAGGAGGCGAGGCCCAACCAGTCGCTGGGCGGGTTGGACCTGATCGACATGGTGAAGGAGCAGGTCGAGATCGCTTGCCCGGGCGTCGTTTCTTGCGCCGACATCCTTGCTCTTGCTGCTCGCGACGCCGTCTCCGCTCAGGTGAGCTTGCATGCAATGATGGCGTTGATTAGTTAATTATTTACCGGTACATGCTTGGCATTAATTAATTAACCGCACATTTTGGGTCTCCGGCGAGTGCGGCCTGCAGTTCGGGCTTCCATTGTGGGACGTGCCGACGGGGAGAAGGGACGGCGTTGTATCCCTTGCCTCCGACGTCACCGTCCGCCGGCTACCTTCCCCCTTCTCCGACTTGGACACCCTCAAAGATGTGTTTGCCAGCAAAGGGCTTGACCTCATCGATCTCGTTGCATTATCAGGTAATTAAAGTTAATTAATCAACGTCTATCTTGGACCGATAAGATCGAGTCATAGTCAAACCGATATAAAAATAATTTTATATTTATTTTATTATATTTATTAAGTCATATATATTTTATAATTTTAAATTTCTTAATAAATGATATATAATTATGAGTTTAAATCACACCTTTATTAAACTGTTTGTATTTATAAATTATATTAATTTTTAATAAAATAAAAAATAATTAAAAATTAAACTATATCCGACTTAACACAGCAAAGTCCAAATATACCATACCTGGACCACCTATCAAAAGACTAGGTACGACTCATTGACATATATGTATACACAACGTTAAACTATGTGATTGTAGATTTTATATTATTAAATTTAATTAACTTGAGTAAATTAAAATTTACGTGATATTAAAATTAATCTACGTATATATATATAAAATGTTGATAGGATATATTAAAAATAATTTTACATCTAAATTGATAAATAAAATTAAAATATTTATATTACATGTAAGTCTTTTTTGTTACTGATTAATTAATTTTAACGCGATAAAATTTACGGCAGGTGCGCACACCATTGGAGTCGCACACTGCAACTCCTTCGCGAAGCGGCTCTACAACTTCACCGGCAGGGGCGATGCCGACCCAGACCTGGAGCAGGCCTACGCCGACTGGCTTCGTAATCTGTGCCCCGAGCCTTCAGACCCGGACACCGTCGTCCCCATGGACCCGGGCAGCGCGGTCTCCTTCGACACCAGCTACTTCACCGTCGTTAACCAGAACAGGGGGCTGTTCCAGTCCGACGCCGCCCTCCTCACCGACCCAGAAGCCGCCG